>JAODAH020036691.1:0-22312 GCA_027574865.2 Coproporus ventriculus | reverse complement strand
CAAATTTTATTATGAATTTTTGAAAAATTACAATTTCTTTGAGTAAAAATATTAAAATTAATAAAATTTATTTAAATGTAATTTTTTTGGTTTTAGATGGGAAAAATAACATTTGTTGAAAATAATCCTACGGCGAAAAATAAAAAAGAATTAGTGGCCAAGGCTCGTGCGGAAATGGAAGAAGAAGAATCTAAAACCAATACAACATCGGAAACCAATGATACGTCATGCACTTCAACTGAAGCTAATGAATCTAGTGAACAAGCTGAACCTACTACAAATCACGAGGTCATGTCCAGCGTTCTAGCCACTATGTGGATCGGAACACAAAATGGAGAACTTTTTGTGCATTCATCAGTAGCAAATTGGAATCAATGTTTACATTCTGTTAAATTGAAAGATGCTGTTTTAAGCATTGTGTAAGTAAAAATTAGTTTCACTAGATGACGCTGATAAGAATTTCTGTTTTTAGCCATGTTAATGGAAGAGTAGTCGTAGCTTTAGCTAATGGAACCATGGCTGTGTTTAGTAGAGACGATGAAGGAGAATGGGACCTTTCTAAATATAATGAAGTACAATTAGGTTTACCCATACATTCATTACGATGTTTATCTGTAGTTGGAGATAAAGTATGGTGCGGATATAGAAACAAAGTTTGTATTTTAGATCCGATAAGTCTTAAGATCGTTCATTCGTTGGTAGCGCATCCTCGAAAAGAAAGTCAAGTAAGATATTTATTTCTTTTCGCCCATTACATTTTATAAAACTTAAATCCCTTCAGGTTCGTCAATTAGCTTGGTTGGGTGATGGTGTCTGGCTATCGGTGCGATTAGATTCTACTTTGAGATTATATAACGCTCAAACTTATGAACACCTCCAAGATGTCGATATCGAACCATATGTTAGTAAAATGCTCGGTAAGTAAAATTAAAATAACTTTAGTGTCCGCTAAATTTATGTTTCGCTTCAGAGCTACCAGATAATCAATGTAAGTACCATCCACCACTTTATTATATCACAAAAAAGTTTACGGTTCTTTTCAGGTGCTGGTAAGCTGGGATTTTCGTTAGTGAGAATATCTGCCCTACTCATCTCCTCGAATAGATTATGGATTGGTACCAGTAATGGTGTGATAATATCAGTTCCTTTAAGTGAGAATGGAAATTCACCTGGCGCGATCGTTTCAAGAGGATCCGTTCTTCCTGGAACAAGTATTCGCTTATTACCAAACGCCAGTTCCATTCCATATTGTAACGTTGCTCATGCTCAACTTAGTTTTCATGGACATAGAGATTCAGTGAAATTCTTCGTTGCCGTACCTGGTAATGGAGGTAAAACTTATTAAAACGCTTTTGTTTGTTTATTGCACGGCTTTATTAACAATTTAGTACCAAATGATTAAGTCATTAAAACATTTTATTTAGTTTAACCTTCAAATTAGTATGTGACAGATGGATTTACAAATATTTAACATTAAAATGCTTTTTTTTATGTAATAACTTCCTTAATCTGTAAATGCACACAAATTTTTGAGGTTAGAAAATTTTGGGGCTATAATTTCATAAATGAGGCCTTAAAAAGGTATGTTTTTATATGAAACAAACCAATGATTTTTAATTTTTAATTAAATTTTTAAACTTTAATTGAAATGCTTTTTTTAAAGTAATTATAGTTATGTCCAAATATGCACCCATTTTTGAGGTTAGAAAAATTTGGGGTTATAATTTCTTTGTATTATGTTTACAATTTGTTTTGTTGGTTTAACTGCTTGATCATTGAAAGTTTTTATATATATATATAAATCTAAAATTATATTTATAGGTATGAGTGCTGCTTCGACACCTTCAGAAGCCCAATCGGCAGCTGTAACACCAGTAGGTGGCCCTCAAAAACCACCTACTTCAATGTTAGTTATGTCAGGAGGTGAAGGATATATTGATTTCCGTATAGGTATGAAATAACTTAATTTATAAATAACACTGTTGCATGACATTTTATACGCACATATACTCACATTACTTTGGGAACGGAAAGATTCTTTTTATTCGTTTTATATGTGAGTATACGATTTCTTTGTTTGTGATTTATTGTGTGCATGTTAATGTGATCTAGTGAAATTGGATAACTGGGAATATCATCAAAATTATTTCGGAAAATTTCTTTTGGTGGTAGCTTAAAGCAAACTAACCTCCTATAAACACGCTCTTACTTTTCTATCACTATTTTAACAAAAAAAAAAAACAGTAAATAAAACAATCACCTTTATTTCCTTCCAAAAATTTTGTGAATATTGCAGAGGACGATGAACCGAGTGATGCAGCCTCACATCTGCTTGTTTGGCAACTTTTATACGATATTCCTGGGAATCCATGCGGGTAGGTTCATTAAGGTGTTTTAGTCCCTGCTCCTTTCATTTCACCAAAAAAAAATTTATAACATCATTGATACATCTTAAATAATTAACGTTGATGTATAGGTGATGGAGATATGGAGGATAGTATGGTAGGGGATGAATCCGGCGATCTCGAAAACGCACAGGGTGAACCCAAAGGCGAAAAAAGTCATTTGATTGTATGGCAAGTATCACACGGCTAGTTCTTTCACTGAACAAAAAAAAAAGGGGAGCTTTTATATTTTGTTAAAACTAATTTTATTAATTTCCATTTTAAAAGTTGGGATTTAACTAACTTAGTACTACCGATATTGCAGTTTGAGGTTATGAATTATAGAAATAAGGTTATAAAACATAATTTGTGATGTTAAAAATGCATTTAAATGGTTCAAATTTGAAAACAATAGCAGTTGACATGTTCGATCTTAAAAAGTTTTAATTTTTTGTTTGTTTTATTTTCTGATAGGAACAACAAACTGCAAAATCGGAACGACATGCTGATGCGCTTTAAATTTTTAATGTATTTCACTGATAATAATAATGTTTCCCTCATTTCTATTTTAACTCTTCCCGATTGTAATAATTTTATTGCACAACATTTTATTTTAAGTTTTAAATCAAGAATAGTCCGGTTATAAATTGTTTATTCAAAGCGATTGCACTTGATGCAGATTAATGCAGGCTTAGAATTATTAAAAAAAAAAAATTAAAATACTAGCTGTGTCGTTTATTGTAAATGCGTGTTAGTTTCCAATTTGTAATTTATTCAAAAATGATGTAAGAAACTTTTTAGCTTTAATTTTATATATACCGAAGATATATTGATATATAGTTGTATATTATTATTTATTATTGTAAAATATTGTATGTATATCCATATTTATGTGCAATTCTTTTCCGATTGTCATAAAAATGTTAATCCAAATTAATTTTTCTTTTGAAATTCCCTTATCTCGTTTTAAAATGCAATTTTTGTTATTCAAGTGCCATCTATTGGTATCAAAGTAATTTTGCATCACGGCCTCCATACATTCAATTCACAATCACTTCCTTCTTCCTTCCATTCATTATAAGATGAATATGTGAGAATTTTAAAAGTAAAATTAAAAACTTCAGGAATTTTAAGAATATATATCCCCAAAATTTTTAATTTTTCCAATGTTTTGGAGTTGAATTGCAGCGCTCTTAAAAAATTTCTTCTTTTCAAATTCTGTAACTCAAAATTGGACGTATCGATATTTTCTTGATTTTCAAGATTTATTCCTGGAACATCCATTAATATCCCACAGGAATTGTGAGACATGCCCCTCTCAAAATTTCACTTTTTTTAAATGACTATGTATTGAAAGGATTTTAAAAATTGGAACATGGTTAAAGTATAAAAAATTAAACTAAAAAAATGATTTATTAACATAATTTAATCAAATTATTGATTTATATATAAAAAAAAGAAATTAAATACATACAAAAATTCTGCTTCGGCAAATTTCATTAGTTAGGTTAGGTTCTTATAAAAAAAAATTATAATACTGAATGCATCGACTTCAGTACCAAAAATCCTCGATGGTGTTATTATTTTTTTAATGTTTCGTATCCAGTTAAAATTTGCAGATTGCTCGAATAACTTAACAAATCCCTAATGTTCCTTTGATGCCATATGTCGCATCAAATTATTAATAAACTTATCGATTTTCCTAACATCTTGTGCGATTTCGGTTTTATACTGAAGGCACTAAAAACATAAATTAAACATGTTAATTTAACAAGGGGGAAATGGGGGTTCACATCACAAAAACTAACCACAATATCATCAGTCATTTTTAACACTAATTGATTTTTTGAATGTAAATATTTCATTGTGTATCGTACTTTTGATGGTTTTTGTAAATATAAACGTTCAGCAGCTTTCTCAAAATCTTCCCATTCTTTCATGAAAGTCATTTTTGAAATAAAAAACAACTATCACATCTCACTATCAAAATGGGGGCACAATTGAAACGTCACACAGTTACAGTTTTCTATTTTATCGACGTATATCCCTGAATATGATTAGATCTAATTTAAAAATTATTTTATTATTATTATAAAAGTGTTTTAATATTTTAATTAATTATATAATTGGATAATTAGGGGAAAGTACTTACAAATTAAAATCGTTTTCAGTTCTTTTCTTGAATTTATAATGAATTCTGTAAAAATTTTTGGGGAAATATTTTTATTGTTGTTATGGAAATATTTATTAATTAAAATAAGTGCAAACGTCAGTTTTGATGACATTTCCTAATGATTATTTTATTACATAGTAAAATATTACATGAATATTATTAAATTTAGGTTTTTCTTTAAACCAGTGCAAAAATCTAATAACAAACAAAATGGGTATGAATATGCTATCTGCGAAAAAAGTCAAACTGCATGGATTACAAGATAGTCGTTGGAACGTTAACGATCATTTAACACAATATAAAGGATTGGTTAAACTTTTTGGTAAGATTAGAGCTAATTTTTCATCTTGATCTAACTCTAATTTACAGAACGTGATCGTAAAATAATTGAATATGATACAAAGCTTTCAACTAAAAAGAATAAGAAGGAGATTAAACAGATACAAAAAGATATTACATATAAACGTGCAGATTTGGAGAATAGTTCGACTGGTGATCGGCAACAGATTCGCAATCTCTTAGCTCAAGATAGAAGGTTAAAGTTAGCATATCAAGAATTGCATCCAACGGTAAGGAATTTGATTACATTAAAGAAAACTTCTCAATTCCCTGGATATTCTAGAAAATTATTGATCACATTTATCAAGATAACTTTTCCAAAAGAAAAATGTTGGATTTGTTGAATTATAGATTGAAATTGAAAACTGATAGATTAATTAAGCTTAAGGTAAGAAGAAACTTCAATTCTTTCCTTCTTTTAGAACAACTTTCTTCTCTACTTGCTTCATTTAAAGCCACATCTGAATATTAAAGTTTTTAATTGTGGCATTTGTGTTACAGCTTGAGGAAGGTGATTTAGAAAACCAAATGCTTTTCGAAGTTCAAGGAAAAACTCCTCTTGAAATTAACATTGGGATTGTTACTGGAAAAGTACAAGATATGATTCTAAAAAAAGAAGCTGCAATTACTGTTAAAACAACTTACAAGACTCTTATAGATATAATGAGGAAGGTAAAGTATTTTCAAAATCAACCCCAATGCTTCAAATGAAGTTTTCTTCTTTTTTTTTTTAGGATGCAATTTATTATGATGCAGTTTTGAACACTTTAAGAGAAGATGGATTATCTCAAGGCCATTGCTTAATTCAAGCAACTAAATTAGGGCAATTAGCTACTGAATATTTAGATGATAGAAGAGTTGAGTTTGAAACATTACAAGCGGCCGTTAAAGCAGATATGAAAACACGTGTTAAGTATTTGGCGGAGGTTAGATCACAAATAGAAGATACAATTAAGAATTTAAGAGGATTTATACGAAGAGATGTAAGTAGTCAACTATATATTCTTGGAAGCTACAAAGGCAACAGCAATTTTTTTAGAGTGATATCACTGTTTGTGCTTTACCTCCAATTAATTCAAAGAGTTATAATGATATATGTGATCAAATCCAAGATTTTACGAATACATTACAGTATCTACAGAAAGTAACATTGGTTTCACATTTTGATTGTATATTCCCATGGTAAGAATTAGTTCAAAATTACATTTTTTAGATTAAACCTAATCTAAATTTAGTATGGAAGCTCAAGCTAAACAAAGTCAACGTTTACGAGAATTTCTAAGGCAGAATGAACAAGATAAAGCAACTCTTCTAAAAAGAAAAGAACATGCAGAAATGATGGCTGAGAAATTAAGAAACACCATGAATACAACAACTAAAGAGTAAAAATTCCTTTTTTGAATTAATCATTTTTATTGTTTTTCTTCGTTTTTTTAGATATAAAGAAAGGAAGCAACTTTTATTAAATCAAATTAAAGTAACTAAAGACCGAATCTCGGGGACGGATCAAGTGATTGTGCTTCGTGGTAATTTAATGACCAATATAAGAAAATGTTTACAACATTTACAGCATATAACTTCGAAAGTAAATATCGATCAGAAGAAATTATTAATTGATGTGAGCGGTTCGGATAAATCAATTGTTTTGGAACCGCTCGAAACTGATGGAATGAAATTGATTAATATATTGAATCAACGTCTCTCTGTGTTATTGAAGAGTGCTCCTGATGAACCCATCACTTCACTTATGGCTTTAGATATAGAAATGGTTTACAACAAATTGTTACTTCGTTCTTCGAAATATTTGGATACTTCTGCTCAAGTTACAGATGGTAAGAAAACTTTAAATAAATTTTAGGGGGAAATACAATAATTAGAGATAGGGGGAGAGATGCGATAATTAGAGATTGGGGAGAGATACAGTAATTAGAGATTACGGAGAGATAGAATATTGAAAGATTGAAGAAAGATAATATAATTAGAGATTGCATATCTTTGCCAATAATGAAGAAGTAATTTAAAAAGAGATGTAACAGTCTTTTTTTAAATTTGGATATTCCTGGATAACCTCACTGGATTTTTCCTTTAATTGATTGCATGACCAAATTTTCTTGATTTTAGGTGATTTATTGGATGAACTTACCTTTGAAGATGTGCAAATTCCAACACGTGATTTTATTAAGCAGCAAAGCAAAGATATTGTACATGCAGCTATTTTGGCTGAAAATTCTTAAGCTGCTCTTAGGGTTTTATGTCTAACATTTTTGTATATAAGTAATTTATTTATTTTTATTTATTTTTTGATGTAATGTAATAAAATATCTCCGTTTTACAACTAAAAAAAAAAAAAAAAATTATCTTCGATCAGCTATTAATTTTAATTTATTCACATCTAAACAAAGAAAATCTAAAGGTTATCTAGTTACATAACTTAAATCTAATCTAGTTAGGTTAAAAAACTTATCACCACAAATCTATTTCTCTTTTTCTAAAAATTGTAAATCAGTGATTGTTGTGCTTTGTTACAAGCTAGAAGAAAAGTCCTTAGATGAATAGTAGATGGAGACCATAATGCAAGGAATCAGTCTATCTCCTTAGCAAATCTGTCATATTTGGCAGATAAAAATTCAAAAACCAAACAATATATTTAAATTAGTTGCTTGGTGATGATTTTGGAAGAATAAATGTTAATGTCAAAAGCTTAACATTCAACATTTACTATTTTATACTTATTTATACACATAATATATGTTTAAAACAAGCATAGAAGCTGATTTTCACCAATGGGCAGTTGATGATAGATATGATGACATAAAGCTTTACCATTCAAATCAAGTCAAAGAAATACGAGATGAACGTTGGGTAATTCAAGATAAGTTAACGCAATACAAAGGACTTGTAAAATTATTCGGTAAGTAATTTTCATTTAAGAAAAATAAAAAAAAGCTCAAAGATAAAATTTAATTTTCAGAAAGAGATTTAGAATATTCAAATTTTGAGGTAACATCCAGTTTAAAACAAGTGAAAGTTGTCATCAAGAATATTCAGAATGAAATAAGGGATTTAAAAAAAAAATTAAATTATTCATTGAATCACGGAAGAGATTTGGTAGATGTAGGCCTATATGAAAATCCACGTTTAAGATTGGCTTTTAGACATTTAGATACTAATGATGTTATAGATTGTATTTCGAAATCAAATTTTGATCAAAGGAAAAAATTAGATTTGGTTAGATATCGAAGAAGAAATAAAGAAACTGAACTTCAAAACCTAATTGTAAGTAATTTATATGATTAGAATCTTTAAAATTAGATATTTATCTTTCGGTATTTTTGTTCTAATAGTGCCAACTTTAAAAAAAATTTTTTAGATTTTAAGATCATTTTAGTAAAATAAATCTGTTTTTAGCTTAATTATGATGCAATTGAAAGAAGTAAGAATGCAGTTGGAGCATTTCCTAAGATACAAAGAATGTGTGATGAATTATCTGCAAAAGTACAGAACGCTATTTTACTTCAACAAGCAGCAATTACTGTTAATACAACATATAAAAGCATAATTGATATAATGAAAGATGTAAGATAGTATCTTAAAGCAAAAAAGAAAAATTATTGAAATCTTTTCAGGATGCTTCATCGTATGATCATTTAATAACAATGTTAAGTTGCGATAGATGGAAACAAGCATATTGTATCAAAATTGGTATCATAACTGGACAAATGGGTATGGAATTTTTAAATGATAAGAGAATTGAATTCCAAAATTTACAAAGTATAATAAATAGAGATAAAATAAGGCGTAAAAATGATTTGGCACTACAAAAAAATAAATTTGTAGAAGTGCAAAAATCTATGAGGAACATAATAAAAAATCAGGTGAGTTTGAAGTTTATTTTAAGCAAAATTCTCTTGAAATAATTTAAATTTCTTTTAGGGGGAAATGAGTATAATAACTAGTTCTAATGTTAGAACTTCCAGTCATTCTTTAGAATCTCTAAATCTTGATTTAACAGATTTATCAGTAAAATTGGAAAAATTAAAGACAAATATGATGCTACCAAATGCAACAGATATTTTACCCAGGTAAATTTAATTACATAACAAATTGTGAATCTTATACTTTTTTCTGCTTCGCACATTTGCAAAAATTTTTAATTTTAGTTTACAACGTCAAGTTGAAATTACTGAAAAATTCAAGAGAATCGAAGATGATTGTGAAAAAAAGAAGAAATATCTTAAAGAATTGATTCAACATGGAAAAATTATTTTTGATGAATTACGGCATGGAAATCATGAAGAAATTTCTAGGTTTGTATAGATAATCACTTATTAAATTAAGTAAAACAACTTTTTTATAAAATTTTCTTTAGATTTGAAGATGAAGAGGTTAAGATGGTGGATATGATTAATGAACAGAAAGAAAGATATGAAATGTATAAAAAGAAATTAATCGAAAAGAAGGATCTCGTTTATAAACTTCGAACAAGTTTGGAAAGATTTTCGATTATATGTGATTATATTGATCTTCCAGTTGGAAAAGGTAAACTTTCCAATTTTACTCTTTTAAAAATTAAGAAAATAAAGTTACGAAATAAAAGAAGAAACATTTTCTAAATGTAAATCTTTTAGATCTTGATATTCTTTCCTGTCTTCATAAGAAATTTTCTTATTTAATGATAATGACCGAATCATACCAGAAAGAATTAGGTGAAAATAAAATTGCAAAGTCGCAGAAATATATTGATGTTATGAAGAAGAATAGAATTAATTTAGAAACAGAAACAGAAATAGATGAAGGTATACATTTCTTTTTTATTTTATTAATCTTTTTAAGTTTTTAATCGAGTTCTTTTAGATATTCTTGAGTATAATGATCAAACAATACCAACGAGAAGTTCAATAAAAGCAACAGGAGCTAAAATTGTTAAAGAACATTTGGAGCAAGAATGGGCAGTTATCAAGTATTAATTAATTAAATGTTTTAAGTTTATTGCATGTGAATGTGTTTTGATTGTTTTTGTTTTTAGAATGTCTATACTTTTTTTATTTTTATTTTTAATAGAAAATGTGTAGTTCATTTTTATATTTGCTTGTAAAATATCATTGAGCTTTTTTTCAGATATTTAAAGTGTTTAAACTGAAAAATGTGAAAGAAATTCACTTTTGACTTTTTTTAGCTAATTTTACTCAATTTTAAAGAAAAAAACAATTTCTAATCATTCTTCAAGTTTCTTTTTTTTTTTTTTAATTAAATTTTGTGATTCCAACATGAAATAAGATTTATTTTTAAATTTGGCGGTGGATTATATCTTGATTGGCCCCATCTGTCATTCATCAAGTCAACTACTGAACGAAAATTAACATGGCGGCTATTTTTGTCACAATCATAAAATTTTTTTAAAGTAACATTTTTTTGGTGAAAAAACGTGTAAATAATTGATGTCACAAAACCGGAGTGTATCGGTGGAAGTTCAGTGCCACAAAGACATAATAAATACGAAATGAAAATGTCCGAAGTATTTCGGTTGAGATGTAAACGGTGAAGTGTTGTTAATGGCAGTCAAGTGTAATGTTTTCCAACCGAATTTTTTGCGTCTTTATTGTAAATAATTATGCCGAAAGGCTGACCAGGACTCATCAATGATGATCTAAAACACTAATCAGTGCCGGAAATTCGCTTAGAAACATGTCGAAAATAGTGTTCCTTTCTTTATTTCATTTAATTTGGCTATGCCATTTATTTATTGGTAAGAACTGTCAGATTATCTATCCTCATGCTACTTATGTTATCATTATTATGTCCATAAATGATTATACATGTTACGTTATCACTTTTCTTTCGATATACTCCACAAAAACGATTTCTCTCTATACAACGCCTTTCACTTCTAACATTTTTTATTGGCCTAATCGAATTAACCTAATTAAGGATTGTTAAAGGGATTAGTGGGGCCTCCTACATGAATCACGTTTAATAATTTTTTTTTCTATTTTTCCTTTGCATTTCATTATCTCTCTCTAATCTCGATCATATTAAGGTCATCGTGATGTAGGTGAATTAAATATTAATCATGTACTTATAGATACCATTTAGTAATAAAAAGATATTTTTATTGGCATTTTCATCACGTTTAAAAAAAAATTGTTTATTTATAATTTTTAATTTGTTTATAACGGATTCAAGGTTAGATAATTGTTGTTGGGGTAGGTCAAATTGTTTGTTAGAATGGTTTTTCATTACTTTTTTTTTTAAAGTAATTTTACTCGGAATGCAACAACAATTTGTTTATCGTAAAATGCATTGTTATTATCACATTTCCGTTTCTGACGTTTTTACAATTTTTTTTTAGATTTTCACAGTTATTCTTTTATTCGTTTCTGAAATCTTGTAATTTCATATTAAAATGTAACACATTGATATTCACATGATTTGACAACGTATCCACATAACCGCAATATGAATTTAAGGTTATGTTATCATATGTGATAATCAGATATGTACTAAAGGATCAAAAATAAATTTTTGGGATAATTACGAGAGCTGTACAGTGTTTTTTTTTTTTTAATAGTTCAAATATTTAGTCAAATCCTAGCACAGAAAAAAAAATTTTCTTCGATTTTCCGGAAATTTCTTTCAATTTTCTTCTTATAATGAGTGGGAGGAAGATGGAATGATTGAGGGTTTAAAGACCGGTCACACTATGACAAGTTACGACAGTCGCTGTCGCGGCAGCAGCTGTTATGACTTCTGTCATGGTGCGAACAGCACTTTAATTAATTAGAAGAAAATTAGAAATTTTTTCAATTTTCATCAATTATTTAAGTAAAACTTCTTTAAGCGGTGGTGGGATTGCATTTTAAGGGATGTGCCGTTTCGTTTACGGAAGTGGGCAACAGAAACATTCTCCTATATTAACATTATTTCTTGTTGATACACTTGCTGCCTTTCAAAATATATTAATTTTACTCCATATCTCTCTACTTTTTGTAAACCTCTTGACGGACGCTCCTCCCGCTTCCCTTACTCATTATTGCGCCCCATGTAAGGCATACTCACATTTTCCGTTCTCTCAAAAAACGAATAGCAATAAAATGATTTCCTGAATAAAAATGAATTTATATATTCAGGCACTGACAAACACGTCCTACTACGTTCGTATCTTACCCATTAAAATATTTAAAAAAGCGAAAATATTAAAAGTATAAATGTCAAAAATAAAGGTTTAAAGGTTAAAAAGATGTTTTTGTTATAGGTACAGAAAGTTTAAAATGTAAATGTGACATATGTCCAAACCAAACATGCGAGACAGACGGCTACTGCTTTACAACGACATTCGTTTCAAAAGATGAAAGAATAGCTCATTCGTATAGGTGAGTATACCACTGATAAACAATTATGTTATAAAACAATTGGTAGCCAGTCTAAATTGTCCCTGCATAAATCCTGCCTTGAACCCTAACAAATCCCATTTACTAAAATGTTCACGATTGGTTCTAATTTCACACTATGGAGCGTAGAGTAAAACGAGTGCGATTAACAATGCAAAATGCTCCGAATTTTGACGAGAGAATTTGAAACACACTGACCTCGTACTGTGGCGCGCGCCTTTCATGTTAAATTTTTTGAAATGTCTAAAAATGAGTGACAGCTAGTGTCAGTGTTAAAATAATAAGTGTAGTGAAAAAGCGTGAAGTTTAGGCGTGTAATGAGAAAAAAATTATTTTATGTGCCCAAAGTAAGATATGTAAACATATAGTGATTTAAAAAAAAGAGTTTGTGCAAACATTGTATCTTTATTTTAAATTAATTAAATTGAGACCTTTTTCAAATGAAATATTTATTGTCATTATATATTTTCACCTCCTTACCTTGTTCTTCCCTTATAGTCAATGTTGCTAGGCGTAACATAATTATGGAATATACGAAAATTGTCAGTAATTTAATCAAAATCTATGTTATAATGTTTTCTCTTTATATTAAATCCTACGACAGCATACCATAATTTTTGGTTAAATTGAAGATAATTTCTTAATTTTGACTAACATGCATCATAATTTCTGCATTCAGATCTGGCAAAACTGCCAATGGTGCGTACATTAACCGCCTCTGACGTTTGAAATACATTGTGATCGCACTACTCCCCCTCTACGCTCCACATTACACTCCAAATAATTTTAAAAAATAAACCAACCCAAAAAAAAAAAAATTTCAAGAAATTAATATGTGATTGGGGGGCCCTTAGTTGTTTGAACAGCAACCAATTTTTTCCACCCGAAGAGCCCCGGTGGTGTTACTGGAATTCGACCAAGGAAATGGCGCAAATATGCTGTAACGATCGGGATTATTGTAACGACGGTATTTTACCTCGTCTAGCCGACGTTACAAACGTCATAACGAATAGGCCAGGTAAATGTGTGGCCTCCTCATTAACTACGACCTTCTGAGTTTTGTGTTCACTAACAACCTGAGTGTTATTTCTTTCAGTTTTTTTTTATCGCTTTAAAATAATCAACTAATTTCAATATCCAACCGATATTTTATAATTGCATGCGCTCTACGATTTAATTCAGTTTTTCTCTACTGCAAATCGCATACCAAAATCCTCGGTCTATGAAATTCTCTTTCTCCTTAATTTTTTTAACCAAGTTGCAAAGATTTTATTATTTTTTGTAAAATTGAGTACTTTTTCTTTAAAAAATCGTATTTTCTATGGAAAATCGAGTCTTTGAAAAATCGCAGCGAATAATCACATTTTATTACACGAGAAATATGCAGCCGTACTATCAAGTGATAGTAAGGATGTATATTTCTCATGTAATTATATTCCTATCATAGCCGATTTTTAAATCACATTTTCTTTGAAATATCGTTTATTTAATAAAAATTGCCTTTTCCATGCATAATTAGATTTTCTTTAAAAAATCGCATTATCTTTGACAAATCTCATGTACCTTGAAAATACCCATTTTCCTTGGTAAAACATGCATTTTCCATGGAAAATGTAATTTAGCCATATGTGTGTGACAGATAAACAGACGGACAAAGCGATTTTAATAGAGTTTGTTTTTGTCAACATTTCTTTACTATATTTTGGTAATAAAGATGAACTTTCTGAAAATTTTGCATTGGTGTATAAAGAAATCGTAAACTTTTTTTTTTTTAAAGAATCTCGGGAGCCTTGCAAATAATTTTAATCAATTAAAAATGTCGTGAAGGCTTCAGCTTTTCGTGAATAACAGTAAACATCTCCTTCTCCTTCCCAATCCTCCTGAAAATGATGAATCTGGTTCCGACTGGCTATCAAATTGACTGATTTTTATGTGAGAGAAATAAAATTTGTAATCGGTTGGACGTTTTTACGAAATTTAGGTGTCTAGCCAAGAACTTGCAACTTCCTGCAAATAACCCTCTCTTCTGCCAAAAGCAGAACCCCCTCAACCATTCTTTCGTGATGACGTGTTGCCAGGATAAGGATTACTGCAACGAACACCTCAATCCTAAACTAACACCACCCAAACCCCGAGGTAAAAACTGCTCGCTGCACAAAATGAATAAATCATTTTTTTAATTCTACTTCTATTTAATTTTAATCTCTTCTTTCTGTATCTAGTTTTTATTTTTTTTATTTACTTCACTCTATCCCTCTACATTCATATATGCTAAGCCCAGCGCAGCAGTAAGCTACACTTAAGGTATGTCCTTACAAGAGCATAAAGCACGGAGTACATTCTGCTCATGCAAGGACACGTCCTTTTTTTTTAATTTATTTGCTACTCGCTTGAGTTATTTGGGTACGCAATGAGGCTCCTCATTGTTTCCTTAACGAGCACAACACTTTTGGTTTCGGTGCGCTACTCTTGTTTTTTTTTTTTTGTACTTTCCAGTAGTTTAGTGTTAATAAATTAATTTTCAATTTTCTCTCTCTCTTTTTTTTTGCTAGATGCTTTAACAAGGAAAATCTACATTTTGAAACTTATGCTAATCTTGAGTATTGCAAGATGGATGTCGTTAAAACTGATTCGATAAATAAATCCGAATGCTGTACTGCGTATGATTTCTGTAATGCCGATTTGTTAAAAGAATTACAATTTGACATACATGTACAAGGTTAGAACATTATGGGCTTTAAACAAACAAATCGCAAAATTATGTTTTTTGGGGATCATTTTATATAAGTCTGCGTCTTTTGTGTTTGTTAATTTGGGTATACAAAGTCTACATTAATTGTGTATCGTTTACAATGGGAAAAAAAAACTGTTGAAGTTTGATTAATATAAATAAAAATGTTTTTTTGCAACATTAGAATTTAGTTTATGGTTATTATTAAACAACTTTTTTTTTGTAATTTAATAATATGTTATTGTATTTTGATGATGCAGTTAATATTTGATAAGAAATTTTGTTTTACGTTCTTGATGCCAATCTAAATAATTTTAAAATGTAATGGAAATATAACAAGTATGGCCAAACTTACAACTTAGAATTGTTTTGATGTTTATAATTAATCTTTAAATGGCAGGGAAATGTTAAAATTGACCTCATTAATCTTGAAGATCATGGCTTTTTAAGTTATTATGTTTGGTAACGATTAAAAATCATGGCCTATTACCATATTTTTGTTTAATTTGTTTGGAAAAAAAAAAAATAATAATGGCCTACACTTTTATGTTTTATATTATCTTCTGTGATTGGTCCATATATCAATCCACTCCCGTTTTTAAAATATTAAAACTTAAAAATCGCTTAAAAATTTTATACATTGTAAACGATTTGCTTATAAATAAATAAACGACAAAAAAATTTTTGTAGACTGACATTTGTGATAGTTTGCATCGCATAATCGTTCGTTCACTGGGGTAATTCAAATCAACTAAATAAAATACGCATTACAACAATCAACTTTTTTTAAAAATTTTTCTTTTATTTTAATTTTAATTTTTTGTAGAATGCTAACACTTCTTTTTTCGAACACATAATAATTAAAGTTTTATATGCTTTTTGCTTTAAACGCTTCTGCATCACTGGCTCTGCATGAATTTATCTATAAATCTGCAAGTGCTCTATTAACCGCTTATCACTTATCACTTTGTGCATCGTACATACTTCATTTTCTTATTAACAAACATTTTATTTATAATTAATGCGATTAGAAACATTTTAGAGTTGGAAAATTGAAAATGTTATAAGAACAAACGAAACGGCTGAAATGTTTTTAATTGTTACTTTGCATGCGAATTCATTTTTCATTTCCATTTTGTAAAAACGTTCTTAACGATTAATCGAGTTTATTGCATATTTAGAAGAGAGTCCTTTTGGGGGATCCTTTGGTACAGTGGAAATAGCAGCAATCACCATGACCATAATGGTCTTTATTTTCTTTGTGGTCTGCTTTTTTGCAATGGTTTGGTTCCGAAATCAACCAAAACGTGGTCGCCATCAACATTTGGGTTTGGGTGAGGATAGTATCGAAGCTCCAGATCATCCCATTCTAAATGGTGTGTCATTAAGGCACATGATGGAGATGACAACAAGTGGGAGCGGTTCAGGTATCTGGAAGACAAAAAAGTTGTTTTTAAGTTTAAAAAATTTTTTGTTTTGTAGGGTTGCCACTTCTTGTGCAACGAAGTATAGCAAGACAAATTCAATTGGTGGATATAATAGGCCAGGGAAGATTCGGGGAAGTTTGGAGGGGAAGATGGAGAGGGGAAAATGTCGCCGTTAAAATATTTAGTTCGCGGGAAGAAAGTTCCTGGTTTAGGGAAGCTGAGATTTATCAGACGGTTATGTTGCGGCATGAAAATATTCTCGGATTTATCGCTGCTGATAACAAAGGTACCATTTTCAACTTTTATTATAATTAAAATGGTTTAAATTGTTCCTTCCACAAATTTGTTTATTTATAATCTCTAAGAATTGACAGGTAGATGAGAACATAATCTAAAAATTTTTTGCAACAAGATATCTGTTTAGAAAGTTATACTTATAAAAATTTTAATAGAAAAGGTAATAAATATTGTTTTAGATAATGGTACCTGGACACAATTGTGGTTAATCACTGATTATCATGAGCAAGGATCTTTGTTTGATTTTCTTGGTCGCAATACCTTCGATACGAGTACGATGATTTGCATGGCTTTATCAATTGCCACAGGACTCGCTCATCTCCATATGGACATCATGGGCACTCAGGGTATTAGTTTCCTTTAATTTTCAAGTAGCTTTATTTTTTTGCCAAGTTCTAACCTACAAATATTTTCAGTGTTGTAAATTGCATGCATTTTCCAACTTAATTGTGATAATATTAAGATTTTTATTATTTTTTAAAGGTAAACCAGCTATTGCTCACAGAGATTTAAAGTCTAAGAATATATTAGTGAAACAAAACGGAACGTGCGCCATTGGTGATTTGGGTCTTGCCGTGCGACACGATGTTACCACAGATACAGTCGATATACCTCTAAATAATCGTGTAGGGACAAAAAGATACATGGCACCTGAGGTATAAGAAACAAAATTGATAACAATTTTTTGCAAATGTCTTATAATTTTTAAAAAAATTTCAGGTGCTGGATGAAACAATGAACATTGAGCATTTTGATGCTTTCAAGAGGGCAGATGTGTATGCTCTCGGATTAATATTTTGGGAGATAGCACGGAGATGCAATATTGGTGGCATCTATGAAGAGTATCAATTACCTTTTTATGATGCAGTACCACCAGATCCTACAATAGATGAAATGAGACGGTAAGTACTTTGTTTAAATTTGTTTTGACATTATAACCAGAAGTCTTTACCACGATAGCCAACTGTGAATTTAGAACTGAGTGTAATGAATTTTCAAAAAAGTTTACCATACAATATTTCCTTTAAAAAATATTTTCACATTAGTAGAAAATAAGAAACAATTTCTCTTGGGTAAAAACAGAAAATAGCTGTTTCTCAGTATTTACGGTTACTCTAACAATTACTTTACTCATTTCACCTGTAGATAGCACCGCAAGTCTGAAAAATGGAATATCTGCACTTACCCCTAATCTAAACTGATCCCAGATGATCTTATTATGAGTTATGTTGTGTGGCTGAACAATGTAATGATTGTAATTTCTTATTTTAGGGTTGTTTGTTTTGATCGGAAGCGACCCAGCATACAAAACAGATGGCAGAACTGCGAAGCTCTGCATGTTATGTCAAAATTAATGAAAGAATGCTGGTATCACAATGCAACTGCACGGTTAACAGCATTACGAATTAAGAAAACCCTTTCAAATTATTATTCTTCCGAGGAGCTCAAGATGTGAGATTACTTCTAGTTGCTGGTAAGTAAACGCTACTTTGAGTTATAAAACAAACTGAATTCAGTTTCTAAACTTCTAACTTAAAATATTTACGATTTACAGGGCCCCCACAATACCAGCGCATTTATTATTATTATTTTTTTATTTATAATTGTGTGAATGTGAGTGTGCATGTGAAATTGTTGTACAATACTTAGATTTTAACCGTACCAAACAAATTTATTTATTTATAAGTATTATAGATGTGCAATTTTCCTAATGGATTCGTGCCCTTTTTGTTTTTAAATATGATTTTAAGTTGTAATTATTTTATTTACTTATTAAGGTGTGTGGATTATTGTTATTAATATTTAAATATGTTTAAAACTTCTCCTTGATATTTAGACGATCAATTATTGAACATAACTTCAAATTCTTCAATACTTAATCTCAAAATTTGCTGAATTTTTGCTTCCAAACAGATTTTATTTTTAATAAACAAATCAAGAGAAGTTCTATTCATAAAATATAATTAGAAAAAGGATGTTGATTCCGTTGGGAAAATTTAATATAAATCTGTACGAAAATAAGCTTCGTACAAACAGATAGCTCTTGTTAAATAGTTTCAAACCACTGCCCGATCCATTCCACATGCCATACAAAGTGCAATTTGCATTAATCGGCTATGAAATGGCCTATTTAAATTCGGAACTAATCGTGTAACCGTTCTAAAAGTGACAGGGAAACTTATAAATATCGAAAAATAAGACTGCTCCTTTCAGTTTATACTCATCTGCCAAACGTAATAGTCAATTATATCCTCAATAGCATGCAAAAGACGACAATATTTCATTTTTCTGTAAAAACACTGCCACTTAAGAACGTTTATGCGCCTGGAGATTACTTTGCGCGCAACGCCACCTATGCCGGATTGAGGTTATGTAAAAAAGAATGTGCAACAAAAATAGGAATCATATAAATTTATCCTTTTCTAAAATTTCTTAGGTAAATTGATTCTTTTTTTTGTGTTCTTATTTTATATATAAACAATCCGGCACTGACCACAACCCCTTCCCAGTGATTAAGTATACGTACGCGATTCATTTCGGTGTGTGGATGATTTGCATTGCAGAATTTTTGTAGTTCCTAAAATTTGAGGGTTTTTCCTTTTTATTTTTTCTTCTTTGTTAATGAATTTTGTGCGAGCGCTGTGCTCGTATTAACAATATGTAATTTATATAAGAAAAGCAAACAAAAAAAAATTAATATTAAACGAGAAAAAAAATGGAGATTGTGCTAACTATATTTTTAAGCGTGCGCGTGTTTATTAAAATTGTTGCCTAAAATTTAATTTTGCGAAATAAAATTAAAATTTGACAAAAAAATATGAAATTATTAATTATAATCGGTGCCTATACAGCGGCACTACATAAAAATTATTGAAATATAGTTTGCATAAAAAATATTTTTAAGTGGTTATATAATCAAATTATTATCGTAGATTTTAGTTGTATAGAAATATGTAGTACGTTGATTTTTATACACATATATTTATGGGTTGTTCGGATGCAAGGGCGTTTGAAGAATCATTTTTAGGGGAGAATCAAAATTTGATAGATCTTTTAAAATTGTTTTAAATACTTCAGATTGGCATTGTTTTCTATATTTCTATATTCTACTCTCAGAATACTGACTTTGAACTTGGAGGAATTTTTGGATTTTTGAAATTTATGCACCAAAAAGTAAAATTATCTTAATGAGGAGTCAATGATATCTAATAGACCATGTTGAGCATTGGTTTTTTGTAGTTTTTCATTTTTTAAATTTCTATAGCTCACAAAATTGTTATGAAGCCAAAATTTCAAGGTCCGAGATTCCATAGAAAAATTTCTTATGCTTCTATCTCTTGTTTTTATATTTTGCAATTTAAGAATTTTTATAAACAAAATGCTAGAGACAAATTTTCAAATTTTTTTTAAGAGATTTATGGAAGAAGAAAAAAATTGTGATAGGTTTTTTGGTGATTTATGACTAAATCTGGTCACAGACTAATATTCCAAGTAGCAAAAAATATAAATATTTTCCTCCAATAACAACATTCTTATTTTTGTTAACCTTATTTGAAACAATTAAAACCAAAATGGATTATCCCTTATGAAAAATACTGTCAGGGTTTCATTTTGAAAGCCTGATTGGTCCAAATGAACTGGTAGTACTAAAAATACATTTGGACCAGTTTGGCTTTTGGAAGAAAGGCCTCAGATAGCAATTTTTTCATACAAATTCATTCAAATGAGAAAAGAGGAATGCTCCACTTTGGTTTTAACAGCCTCGTTTGATGCCTGATTACACTCAAGTTTGTTTCATTGTTTATTTTAATGCCCCCTCCCCCTTCAAACGCCCTTGTTTAGTTGGTATTCACAAGTAAAACAGTTGTTTCTTTATTTTTTCACATAAATTCCACATTAAGTGTGGGTTTTGGAATGATAAGCGTAAGATAAAAAAAAATTATTATCAAATTGGTGCAAAATTGAAGACTGATTCGGATAGATTTTGTTATAAAAATTAATCGGCGCAAAAAAAATTTATATTTTGAGGATGTTGAAAAGGGTGGGTTGGGAAAAAAAATTTTTTTGTTCTTGCACAAATTTATATAGTTGTAAACGCATATTGCAAAAAAAAATCGGGAAGGGGCTGATTCCATCGGATTCCCTTCATTGTAGATAGTTTTTCATTTAAAAGACACGTGCCCCACGGATGGATTTCCGATGGATCTGTTCCAACCATTATTTTTTACCATAATCAAGTAATTTTATTATTACTATTATTATTATTATTATTCAGATTTGTAGATGGTTAAAACCTTAAACGGTCTTTTGTCAATATGTATATATGATAAAAAAAAATAACAAAATGTAGCTATCCTCTTATAAAGATATGGTTAACCATTAAATGGTGAATATTTTTTAAAGAACAATAGTGCTGTTTTGCAAGGTACAAATTCATGTCAGAGTTTTTATACAGAGTAAATTTGTTGTCAACTTTTTGCCAAACGATATGTGCGTGGTTATATTTATACCGAGAAACCTGTCAATCTGTGATCCTTATAACCTCCCAACCTCACACATCAATTCCTCCATGAAATATTTTATTCTTCCATATAACAAAACTATACGGGGCGTTTTTTTTTATCGCGACCATTAAAAGATTTTGTACCTAAGATAAAAATTTGAAGTGATTTTAAATAATTAATTTCTTTTGTCAGTACGATAAAAATTTCCACTAATAAGAATCTTTACGCTTTTGAAATGTTCTAACCTATCTATCCTAAAATTTTGACATTTTTATATTTTCTACGCTCTCATAAAAATATCAAAAATAGTTTGAGGCATAAATTTTTTAAATATTTCTTTAAAAACACAATTTTTAAAGAAACAATTAAACATCTCAAAAACTATGAGAGTTAAATAATGACAACTGTGGTGTATTGGACTCAGAATTTAACGTAGAACTCAGAATTGCTATTGTAATTAGTTGTTACCATAAAAAAAAAAAAATTAACATAATGTGATAGAATTCTGAAAATATTTTACTTCAAACCATCCTAATTAATTACATATTAATGAATTTTTTTCAAATTTTTATCTGAAGTAGAAATACAAAAATCTTTTAATGGTCGTGATAAAAAAAACATCCTGTATAAATTGTACTGTTGATATTTACAATAAGTATAACCACGTCACGATCTTTAGAATTCATAGAGATTAAGGTATAAAAAGTCATTGAATGAAAAAAAATCACAAAAAAAAAACGAAAAAAATTTAATAAGATATTGTATTTTCTCGATTAATGTTTTTGGCAATACTGTGTATTTTAAAAAATGTACTGTAATCTCTATTTATTATTAGATTTAAAAATTCCTCAGGATAAATGTACACACAAATGCAATAGTTATCCTCATTATATCGTTATAGATGAATGCGTTTTTACTTTATTTTTATTTTGAAGCAAAATGCTTTGAAAGTTACATTTTTTTGGAGGGTCTTTTTATTTTTATTGTTTATATTTACCTCTAGCAGAGAAATGTACATTTCATTTGCAAAATTTTTACGCATTTGCTCTTATTTATAGTCTTTTTTTT
>JAODAH020036665.1:0-25743 GCA_027574865.2 Coproporus ventriculus | reverse complement strand
TCTAGAGTTTAGGGAAAAAAGCTTTTACGATTTTTATATGCTATAATGGTCAAAATAAAAATTAATTTAAAAAAACAAAAATTTTCTTAAATTCTTTTTTTACATTTTTGCATTTAAATAACACAGGAAATCTTGCCCCATAGCCCGACAAAATGTGAGGCAAATTCTCTCAAAATTACCGTTTTAGAAAATATTTTTTATTCATTGTAGGGAAGACTTTCCCATTATATTATGTTATGTTCACAAAGTAGACACATTTACATTACATTTCTTTCAAACCTGCATTACAATGGTAGAGAGAGCAAAAGTCCCAAACTTGCAAAATATGCCTCGGTCTCCCCTATATATTAATCAATATGTGCGAAATTTTTGATTGAAGAATGATTTTGTGCATTCAAGAGGCTCTACAGCGAAAACTACCACTAGTGTGGGAAAATTTTATTCAAGTATCTTAAAGTACATACTTTTGGACGTCTCTGGCTAAAATTTGGAGTCTTAATCGATGGCAACTTCTGAGAAATTAATTTTTGAAAAATAAGACGGCATTTTTGCGCTTTCTGCGCACATGCGGCAAGATATAAAAAATCTGACCCCTGCATTCGATTTCTTGGGAAATTTCCCATCGATTATGACTATGCCTGCTGGATGTAGCGTAATTAATCGCATGGTTTATCGTTGGCCCCCTCGGATCCTTGATTCTTCTTGTTTTGTCAGTTGCCCAGCCCAGAGCTTTCTGAGGTTGAAATATAATTAAGATAAATAAAATTAAAAAAAATTAAAGTTAAACTTAAAAAATTGTCGTAAAATTCAATTGGATCTACGAGGAGAACTATGTGACCTAGAGGTCTGAAATTTAGCGTGATGTCAAATTTTGGGTACCCAAACAAGTATACAAAATTTGAGCTAAATCGGAGAGCGTCGCGTGAAATGGACTGCTCACTTCACGTGGAATTGCCCATTTAATTTATATTGGTTTTTTTAGATACGATTTGGATTCATTTGCGCACGATTTATTTAATGGGATTCATTAATATGTTCATTTTAATGTTGTAGTAGATAACGCTATTAGTTGTTTTCCTACACACGATGCTTTTAAGAAATTTTGTTGTATTTCATTCATTCTTTCCGATAGAAATTTTCTTACTTTCATATTATATAGAAGAAATAAAGGTGACTTAGAAAACGCTAGTAAAGTTAAATACTCTCCGCAGTTAATATAAAATGCGGTTCTTTGCTCAGATATCATTGATTCACTTTGCTGATGATGATGAGAATGAATATTGTACCTTTCACAATAACTTTTTGTATCTAATTAATAATAATGCTTGATAATATCCTACACTTCCTTTTATAGGATTTCTTATTATTATCTATTTTACTTTTCATTTAGTAAAGTCCCTAAGTCACGACAATAAATTTTATATATAAGCAATTCTATATCAAGTATGCAAGAAGCAGGAGAGGTGGGTCGGGAAAGTTGCTCAAGGTTTTTTGATTTCTATAACTTATTAGAAGTCACTTTGTGGGTTTATGAGTGTATGAAACCTCGAAATAAACTGCGAACTTTAAGCATATTTTGGTCATTTTTCTACTAGCGACTTCGTGAAAATCATAATTTTAATGTAAAGAGATATTGAAATACATATAACTAATCGTAAATTTTTGATATAATCCGAAAATGAAATCTTTTTAGCCCACACCCTGCATTTTTGCCGCAAAATAAAGAAAAACCTTTTCTTTATTTCTGTGTGAAACAGCTAATTTTTTTACTCCGTCAAAGGTCAAATCGACATATTTTGATTTAAAATAGACTAGATAATAATTTTTTTTGTATCGGGGATATAATGGTTGAAAAATCGAAAAAAACTGCAATAATGACTACTACTACAACTGAAATAAACATATTAATGAAAACTCTATTGGGTTTGAAGGACCCTATTAAATAAATCGTGCATAAATGAATCCAAATCGTGTGTAAAAAAACCAATCCAACCAAAATAATCAATTTTTTGTGGATTTGGCTGTTTTCATTATTTTAGATTTAATTATTATGTATGGTGAAGAACTAATGAAACCTAGCCATCAACATTTTAGATGTACACTATTATAAGAGAGGTTCTAGTTCACGAAGAAAAATAAAATAATCCAAGTATTATAATCATTAACATTAATAACACAGCCACACAAAAAATGAAAGTTCTGGCCTGGGGGTCGAACCATGATTTCTTTATATTTTTTTGTTCGCTGAATCAGAAAACGCCATCCATTTTACTCCAGCACGTCACATTTTTTCATAAATTGACATAACCTGAAATTTTAGTATTTTTAAGGACAATTTCTGTACAGCAAGCGGTTTTTCCTTATCAAAGCAACTCTCTTCATGCAAATTGATATGCTGAATATGAATGTGGTACTAGTTTTTCTCTCAGATGTTCCAGTTCAATATGAAAATATAGATAAAGCCCCAAAATTACCCTTGAATGGACCTAATCTCAAATTTAAGTATATTTAAGGACAATATCTAAAAAAAAACGACTATAACACCAAAAAAAAACAAAAATGTGGCAGATGGCAAGGGGGCATGGAGGCTATGCAAAAACTGCAAGAAAACCATGCCTTAACCTGATTGAAGGTGCCATCGATAGAATTTAGAAAGAGGCTATCTTTCACAGGAAGTTTTTGGTGCTAGAATCGGAGAGAAACCAATGGAAATGGAAAAACAAAAATAAAATTAACAAAAACAAAGATAACTAATAAAAACAACAATAAAAAACATTTTTATTTTTGTTGCTGTTATAGTCGTTTCTTTTATAGATATTATCCTTAAAAATACTTAAATTTGAGGTTAGGTCCATTCAAATGTTATTTTGGGGCTTTATCTTTATTTTCATGGTAAACCGGGATATCTGAGGGAAAAACTAATACAACATTCGTATTCAGTACACCAATTTGCATGAAGAAAGTCTCTTTGGTAAGAAATACCGTTTGCTGTACAGAAATTGTCCTTAAAAATACTTAAATTTTAGGTTATGTCAATTTATGAAAAAATGTAATATGCTGGACTAAAATGGATGGCATTTTCTGATTCAGTGACTAAAGAAACATGAAAAATCATGGTCCGACCCCTAGGCCCGAACTTTCATTTTTTTTGTGTGGCTGTGTAATTACACGAATTTAAAAATTAATGTAAATGTAAAATGGCGACCTAATAAATTGTATTTCTCTTTTTTTTCTATCTGCTTTGCATTTATCTATGACTGTTTAAACAATGCAAATTCGTTTTAAATGTGTTGAATAGAAGAGCTAATATTTAACAGTCGTAGATAAAATAATGTATGAGACTCATGTGTGAAAGGCTTTTTTGCACTCCTTGCGATTAAAGCATTCGCCTTTGACTTGTGATTTAAACTTCGTAACTCCTGCATAAAAGCGCTTCTTTACAGATTTGTGTCATAAACTACTCTTTCTAATTCTAAGTGTCTAAAACACATATTTATTGGCACAATAAAATTTTTTGCACTAAATATAAATATTTGGTGCGATGATTTTCTATCGCAAGTGATCATCCCCCTTATAAAGAATTTTATAATTATATGCGTGTATTAGAGTGGGTCAAAACCTTGAAAAAGTTTTAAAATTGAATAAAAATAAAATTGATTTTATATAAAGAAATTGATAAATTTATACTTTTCCGAGTCATTTTTCAGATCTCATATTTTTTAACTTCAGAACCAATAAGTAAAAAATAAAATATATAAGGTGTTCTATTTAAAAAGATCAAAGCCATATCATATCTCTTTTAATTGTCACCCCGTATACATTCCACCAATTTCAGTTAATGCTTCTAATTGTTCCCAAAAAATCATTTTTCTCTATTTCAAATTATTTCCATTATATTAAAGAAACCGCTGTTATTTGCTCATCCTGTATATTTCTGACATATTTCGACTGCTTCTTGACTTTTTTCTGCAAATAATCAAAAAATGATGGTATGGTGATTACACTTCAATTTCTGGAATTGCAATATTATTTTGAGATGTTTTTAGTGAGAGCTTTATTTTGATGTCTTTTTGAACGTTTGCTTCTTACCAGCATGGAAATATGTCATTACTGCTTACGACGAATGCTTTTCGCGCTAATCGACTAAACAGTTTTTATTTACATAAACATTCCCGTTCAGCACATAAATATCAGAGTAGTTAAGAAAAATTAAAAGTTCTTCATTTCAACAGGACATCCTTGGAAAATATGTATTTTTATGAAAAGACCAGTTAGGAACAAAGCTGTTTGCATAAAAATATATTTTAGAGGTCTCTAAAACGAATTTTTTTTCTGCATTGAAATTTGCAACTCTTCTTGTCTTCAAAATTGTGAAAACCATTTTCTAAGAACTTAAAAGTCATTGTTGATTTATCTTTTAACTAGGAATTCAATTTTGGTGCCAAAAATGTGAAATTTCTGATCTAATCTTATTAGAATGCAAGTTTTTTCAAAAAAAAGAAGATTTTCCAATTCGTTAGCAGTTGTACCTTAAAGTTTCTTGATCTGTAATTTTTTCAAACACTCTGTACAAAAAACTAGTATGTTTTTGTAGTATATCAAAAACGATGAGTTAAAAGTTTGTGTGTCAATTATTTAAAAAGGTATGATCAAAATACTGACGAATAAAACGAATTTTAAAAATTCTCTTTCTTCCTTTGGCGTAAAATAACATCGTTTGTACTTGGATAATTATACTAAAATAGCCTAAGTACGGTGTTAAGTCAATTATGTGTATATGAGGATATTAATATTACCCCCAGCCCACCCCCCACTCCTTCCACCTTAGCATTAGATTCTTAATTTTCTTGGAAGAGTACGAAAAACGATTTACATGCTTTAAAATGGGAATTTTGCGTCATATAGATAAGGTATAGACTAAAATTGACTACATTTTTATAATTTATGTAATATTTTCGATTAATTACTATATGTATTTTTATATTTTATCAAGTTAAAATTGCGATTCCTACGACGAAAATAAGGTTTAAAAAAGGGGTCAGTTGGAAATTGCTATTTTTCGGTATTATTGAGTGTATGTGGGAAAATAGTTGACGGCACTTTCTGATTTTTTCAGGGTATCTTTAAAACATGTAAAAACATACTTTTAATCCTATTAAGAAAAAAATAAAAAACTCGTCACCTTTTTTGGAAAACTAACTTTAACGCATTTCGAACATATTTAAAATTCAACAGAAAAAATTCAAAATTTTATCATCCAGGAAAAACAAAACAATTTGAATTTTTTTTAAGTTTGGCGTTCTGCAACTCGAGAACGGGCTTCTCAAAAAAATCTGAAAAAAATCATGAGATCTAATTTTGAGTAAAGGAAGTTTTAGTTTTTGTTCGGTACCTTTTACGTACACGCGGCCATATAAAGCTGTAAGATTCCATTTAAAATGAATGGAAAATTTAATGAGCACATGTTAATATTCAATTTTTTTGATATTTTGGTATATCATATTTTTTAAACACCGTACATGTACAGGAAGCACTTTCCTTATTAATCAAAAACTTCTACAAATTGTAGTAACCGAAGTTTAATATAGAGAGGTTGAGCTAATGATCTTAGCTGTCGATGCTTCTTGTACAGATAAATTTGGAGAAGTGGGAAAAATATGTTCAATGGCTCAACTAATGGTTTACTTGTAACATTCTTTGTTCTAGAATTGTACAATGCAGTTCTGGTTAATTTGTTTATGTGTGATGATTTTTTCGACCTTAACTATCCGAGACATACACAAGTAACAAGGATATCGAAACCTGATTGTTGCCTTAGTGTCATTGACAGTTTGTTAAGATGTTTACAACTATACTCAGTCCTTGGAAAGTCGAGTACAGACTATTTCAGACTCTTTTACAAATAATATCTAGTTAAAGATCAATTAATTTACATTATAACTAAATAAATAAAATACCATCTCATTAATACTAAGTATTCGGAAAGTCAAGTGGTGTCTACTTCTGATGTTTTATACATAACCGCAGCATTCGTACTTTTCATATATTGGCATGTTTGGAAAGTTCTTTCAGTTTTGCTAAACATATTTTAAAAATTACAATATTTTTTTGTGTGGGCAAGTGCTTGAAATCCCAAACGTGTATTACTTTTATGTGACACTTATGTTTATTCAGTGTTTCGGAACATTTTGTAATAAGCGGTCTTGTTATGAGTTAGCCACATATTTTAAATAAAAAATCTAAACATTTTCGCCATATTTTTATTTTAGGAAAGTTTAAAAGCTGCAGAAGCTCACAAAAAGATATGTGATGTGTATCGTGATAAGGCAATTATAGAACTTTCACAACTAATGACATTGATGACGACAAATTAAAGATCCCGATTTCAAATAACTGGGACCTAACATTCCATGAGATTGCAGAGAAATTTAATTGATCCAAAACAACCATTGGTGACTATTTGAAAAACCTTGAATACTCAAAAAAAGCTGAATGTTTAGACTTCATCCGAATCTAAAGCAATTCATTTAAGCCAACGTATCAGTATCTATGGATCGTGCATAATAATGTATAGCGACAAAGATCATGGTTTAAATGTGGACAGTCTTCTCAAATAATATCCAAAGCTGATATTCAACATAAGAAGGTAATATTAATAATATATAGTGGAATTTTAAAGGAATCTTTTTTGAACTGCTACCGCTCAACACAACAATTGGCTGCTCAAATGTACATTTTGTGAAATTAATTAAATTAAATGATTCATTGGAGAAGAAACGCCTGGAATTGGTAAATCGTGGAGATATCAAATTTGATCATAACAACGCAAGGCCTCACACTTATTTTATCTTTTGGGAAAATTGTTGGAATTTGGCAGGAATGTTCTGCCATACCCACCATAGAGCCCTGACATGCCACACTTTGAATACTATCTTTTGCGAAAATGGTGTCATGGAATTATCTGAAATATGGCAATAGGTTGTCAATGAAAATGGAAAATATACTATAGATTAAATTTTCTTTCTTGCATAAAAATGTTTTTTTTTTATAGTAAAAAACTGAAAGAATTTTCCAGACACACCTATATATACCTATAAATTTTAAATTGTATTCAACTATTCAAGATAATTCATTTAACTCAATACAGTAAAATTCCACAAAATAGAAACGTTTGAAAACTTGAACTTTAAGAGGAAAACAAATATTACCGTACAATTTTATTTGAATGGTTTTTTTTATGTTAATTGAAGGTCAATTTATTTTTTCAAATATAAACATAATTTAATTTGACGCGTATTTCCCGAAAAATAATATATTTTTTATCCTACAGGATGAGAAAATTTAATTTTCTTGCTCCAAAAGACGTGAGAAAACGGATCTTTGTACTCCGAGGTAGACAAAAACTCTCAGAATTGCCTAGACGAGAAAAATATTTTTTATTTTCTGGCATTTGATGGCGCTGCAGTATGCGTTGAATTTAAAACTTAAAATTTCTCCATACTTTAAATAATATTTTATGTATTTTGATGATATATAAATATTTAGTACATCAAAACAAGATCTGTATTTCAATAATTGTTTTAGGTAATTAATTATATAACATACTCTTAATTAAAGTAAGTAGATAGTTATTTAAGACTGAATTAAAATAGTGCGTTTTTTCGTTTATAGAAGATTCTCAAGATTTTTTTTTCATTTGCATTATTAATTAATGAAATATATAGATATAAATGTTATTATTTTATTTAACGGTTAATATAAGCAATAACATATTCAAGAATTTGAGGATAAAAAATGTGTTAATTTGGCAGTAAAGCGATTTTTCTGACCTCGACAAGTGGCTTACCTCAGCTTCGCCTCGCCAGTCCATCCTTTGTCTCGGTCTATAAAAATATCACTTTCCTGCCATATTCAACAAACTACTATTCCAACGCTTTTTTCATAAAAATAGCATTTTCCAGTTTTTTAGGAACTACTTACCAAATTAAAAAAGATTTTCAAGCAAAATACTATTTTTTACAGAAATGAAGAACAAAAAATATATATTTACATTTGAAAAAGCGAATTGATCTTCAAATGACAATGAAAATTATTCAGTTAAAAATTAGATAGCAATATTTGTTTTTGTTTGAGACATTTTATTAAGAAAAGCTTCATTTTTTAGTTGTTTTACTGTGTCAAGTTAGCTGGACCATCCTGTGTACTCTGTACTGTACATAAAGAATAATTAAATTAATTAAATTACTGCATACAAAGAATAATTAAAATTAAATTCGGCATTCATATTGGGACACCTTTTAATGGACTGCTTCCAAATTTGGTCAAAATATTCTAAATAGCGATAAGTGTAGTGTCTGAAGTTTCCCCTTCTCTATTAATTTTTATAAATCTGAATTTTTTCTCCTCAGAAAATGTTTATTTATTATAAATTAAATTTTTCTCCTAGCATTCATTTGCCTTTGCAGTTTGGGGTGGTTCTTGGTTGTAGTCCAAATATTCATTTTAAATTAGGCGAACTTTTAGCGAATTTTTGTTTAACAAGTGTTATCTTACCTTTATTTGTGCAAAGTATACTTGTTAGTTTCTGAATTTTACTAAATCAAGAATTGATATGAATTTTATTTTTATAAGCATTATATTTTTATGTAGTTTGATTAGAAACTTTAGCATTAAGTGAAATTCGTTTATTATAGATTATTTACATTTCACGTCTTTTTATTTCAAACGCAGTTAATTTTGACTTTTTTAACTAATTACTTCAAGTATATTTTAAATCTTGAGCAAAATCAAGATGGCGAAACAATTCATTGGATCGATTTTAAATTTAGAATAAAATTAATCTAACAGACTGTTTTGTTGTTTTAATTAAAAGTTTGTATATGTTGTAATTACAATCAATCAGTCTATCAATATAAAATTCACTTTTAATTAAATTACCGCACTTGAATTCATTTTATATTATAATTCTGAATTAGATTTAGTTAGTACTTCGAGTATTTTTTAAGGATATTTACCAGTGGCTTCGCAAGAAGGATTATGGAAATACAACTTGTTCCTGGTAACGTCAGGCGATCATGAAAAAATTTGCTGTGCGGAGTCCAACGTAAGTGACAAATATTTGTGTCATTGGATTGTTGTGTCTCTTTTATTCCTTTTTAAACGTATCACCCAATATGTTTGTTCATATGTTATTAATTACATATTTAAGTATTAAAGCACATATCTAAATTGTTTGAAAAAGGTATTTTAATATTAAATAAAACAATTAAAATAATGAGAGCAATTGAAAAAATAACAATCGACTAAGAGCAAACCTTAATAGTTTACATTAATATCACAACGTTACCCAGTGACCAACAGTCTTGAAGTTTCTCGAGGCAATGCTGCTTTGCTTGTCTTCTGTTGGTTTTTTAGATTGCTCAAAAATATCTCGGACAGTTTTGTCCGAACACTCTAAATGTCGATAGGATTTTTCAGTTTTGTTGCACGCGATGCATACACTGGTTTGTCTTATGACGCATTACAGATTGCATTTGTATTACAAGACGAGTTCAGAAAATAAATTACTAACTCTAGTCGGCTGAGTGCGAAGCGTGGGTGCCGAGGCTGTCACGTGCGACTGTTCATGGTCAAGCAGGTGACCCTAGTCTCAATATTATTTAAGAAAACTTCTGGAAGCTTTTTCAGAAACTAAACGTATTAGATATTTTCTATAATTTTCAAGACTTGAAATTTTTTAAATATCACAATAATGTGTAACAGTTGTCACATAATAGGATATTACATTTAATATTTTCTTGATGATCTTTTAAATTTTTCTTTGGAAACCTCGATATGAAATGTTAAGGGTTCGTTTGTAAATTGTTCTTAGTACTATTTTGCGAGGTAAATAGTTTAGATACCTTCGCTATTTTTGTCTAATATATGCCGTGTAAGGTATCAATCTCAAAATATTTGGCTAGTATGAGAATTTTACAATGCTTTAATCAATTTTGTTAGAACATTTTCTATTTGACAACCCCATTCTAGATAATTGTGTAGTATTAAACCCAGAAATTTAGTTTGGTATTTTAGAGTAACAATTTCATTGCGAATGAAGATTTTCCGATCTTGAATTAATTTTGAGGCTTTACTTTAAAAACTAATACACTTGCTTTATTTTTTGTTAAGCGCTAATTTATATTCTCTCAAACAATTCTCTACGACTGGTATTTTTTACTCATTTTCCAGGTCCTCAATAGTTTGTGCTTTTAAAAGAACTCTTGTGTTATCTGCACACTGGTTAAGTGAATTAGCCTATAATTAATATATTGGAATACATACTGAAAAGTAGGGACTAGTAATACTTCTCGTTTTTCCAAAATCAGATCTTACTTTTAGATTTCTTCAAATTATACAATCATTGTCCAAAATTTAGAGATCATATTTAGAAATTAATTTTGGAAACTGAGGGAGTATGTTTTGTCAAGTTAACAATTTGTAGATTTAAAAACCAAATTTTTCAATTATATTTTTGATAAGAAAAAATCTACCAATTATTTATTTATAATCTATTCATAATGATAGATATGTAATAGTGACTTTTTGGGAAATTGTTTGTATAAATCGATGAATATTTGTTTTATTAACTTCTGAATAGTTTAACATATTTAGGAATTAATTTGAAGTAACGTAAGAAAATCAATAAATGGGTAGCACTTATTGTGATTGGCTTGCTTGACACTTATTCGCAGATTTGATGATATATGGTTTACAGTTGCAACAGCAACAATTAACAAATTAAATTACTAAAAAATATTGATTTATTTATATTACCAAAAGATCATTAAATACACATTCAGTAATTAACTTTTCGTTTCAAGACAATTCGAAAGAAAACTTTTTGAATACAAAAGTCAACTATTTGTTAATTTTAATAATTAGTCGAGGCATTTTAGGGTTTTTCAGGAAAAAAGAAAGGATACTTTTGATTTTCTTGAAATTTTGGGAATATGTTCTAATTATTTTATATAAAAAAATCAATAAAGTTAGATTACGTGGATCGGCTTGTTATAAATAAATAAAAAATCTGGGAAAGTATTATACCAATTAAGTTGAAAATTGAGAATAAGAGATTTTAAAGATCGCTGATTATGAATATGATAGAAAAAAATTGTTAAACAAAATGGCGAATAAAATGCTTAGAAAGTATTATTCCAATTCAGCTAAAAATTGAGTATACGAGGTTTTAGGGGTCGCTGATTAAGAATATGATATTATAAAAAATGTTGAACGCATGCTAAATGGTAAACGGTCCGCCCTAATAAAAGTTTATTATAAAAAAAGTGTTTGATTGTTAAAATAAAGAGGGAAAAACAGTACCTAACATTCCAGTTATCACAGAAACCACCGATAAAAGTAAATAAAACATTTACAAATATTATTTTATTATTTGATATTAAGTTTATATTTATATATGTAAATTTATAAAAATGTTTTTTTTTTCTATAAAGTTATTCAATTATACCAGAGCGCTCGATGCGTTTAACGGTTCTTATTTTAAATCTAATAGAAATAATTAAAATTTGGTAAATTAAAAGCTATTAAATATGCCTACAATATCCACTTTAATTTATTTGAAAATAATAAATATTTTCCGACTTATTAGCGAGAAACCTATTGAATTTTTAACAATTTTGTATGTGTAAAATTAAAAGTATTTTCTTTTTTTATGATGGAAAATTTTGAAATGTTTTATATTTGTCATTTTTTTAAAATTTTTATGTAAATATTATTTTTTTAAATTAACATTTACATTTTTTTAACTTTTTACTTAATTTCAACTGTTTATTTAACAAATTAGAAGCCGATCCACGCAATTTAACTTTATTGATTTTTTTATTTAATATAATTTGAAGGTATTCCCAAAATTTCAAGAAAATCAAAGCTGCCCTTTATTTTTTCCTGAATTTAGCATTTTTACGTCTAAAATGACTGGACTAAATATAATCCATAAATTATAAGAGTTTTTCACTTTTAAGTTCTTTTTTAGTATTAAATATCTCTTAAAATATAATAAACTAACTTCCCTTTTAACGAAAATTGTGCTGATCTCACTTAGAAGAAATATGTAATTTACGTAAAACAAACAACAATGCTAATTATGTCGAAAGTGATGGTTGTGCTAATTTTTTTATTGGTGTTAAAAGAACGTTTCCCTTAATTTTCAGCTTATTTTTGTTCATTATAAATATCTTGCCTTGTTCCAAATTTTAGTCACTTAAAATATGTTAAATAGGTTAAAAATATTAAAAATCCTTCAATCTCATTATAAGAATATGAATAATCCACAAAAAGGATTTAATTTTTATGGCTATCAAAAAATTCTCGATATTATTTTAAAATTGAAAATTTAGTATCACTTTATAAAATAAGTAGTATATTCAAAAATATTTAGATTTTATGTTAGTTTTAACCCCGAAGACGTAGCAGAGATATATTTGTGATAGGGAATATAAATAGTTATTTCAGTTGGCATGCAAACTTTAGCAGCGATAGATTTTCAAAGTTATGATGCTTGTATTTTTTATAGCAACACAGCTAAAAGTGTTATTGCCGAGTTCAACGTACCTGTCATGAATTTCCATGAAGGATTCTGATTTAGAAAAATCCTAGATTATTAAATATACCTGTCTTCAGGTATCTACAATTCTCGTAAATTAATAAATTCATGCTACTTTGTAGATATTTTTTGTTCAAAATATAATATTCTTTTAATTTTTCATTAAAATCTTTTTTATTTATGCAATATCATTGAGGATAGATCCTTTTGCTTCTGTTGTGATTGTTTATTTTGGGCGAGAAATTAGGATGGAGACACATTCTTCATACCTCACAGTTATCGATTGTTATGATAACATGGCCTAACCAACTAGAATTTGATTAAATCTGCAACAATTTCAACCCACTAGGGATTGTTATCATATCAATCGTCACATTGAAATGGCATCTACGGTTTTACTTCTATATCCGATGAGAACGCATTTTGTAAATTTTTCTCCCCCAAAAAAATTATCAGCGCTAAGGAAGAGAAAAAGGAATGTGGGTAAATAATTACTTTTTCAACATTAACCCTGTAAAAAGAAAAGTTAACCAATAGCCTAGTTAATTTTAGTTGTCGTATAACACTTTATTAATTTTAAATCTGTTTTAAAGACACAAATTTCTCATTAACATATCTGCAATAAAATTTTTGTTCATTTGACTTGGGTTAACATAAATTATTAAACAAAATTACGAAGATAATTTTTTCAATAATGTTGTGTACCTCAAGAGCTCTAATCAGTGCAGCCATCAGTCATTCTATACTCATCTAACGGTGGAAATCATTTCCTGGCGCTATCCCATATTTAAACTAAAGCTGCTTTTGCTTTTTCTGTATTTTGGAGAGCAGTAATTCTTAACATACGTTATTTGCCTAGGGTAAGAGTGGGTATTACTGTGTAAACGACCTTGAATAATTTTTTATGAATTCTGTTTTTGTTAATCGAAAGTATATACATTTTTACGTAAATTAAAGAAAAACATTAAATTGTTTATTTTAATTTAAAAATGAATGTTTTCAATTTTCAACAAGTATCGGCCGCTTCCATCACATATTTAAAGAAAAACAAGCTGAAAATCTTTGTTGGTTCTTTTGTTATTTGTTTATTTTTAAGAGGTCGAAAATGCGGCCTTGTATGTATTACTGTGCGGGAATTATGGCTGATTTTGGTATTATTGCTTTTCTCATAAAATGAGAAATAATGATGAATATCATTTTAGAAATAAATAGTAATATCAAAACAAACTCTAAACTTCAAACTTTGATTATTTTCAGAAGACAAGGAACATTTATTTTGTATTTTACACTATGAATGTAAGTCAAATTTAGCCTAAAATGTGATTTTATCACTGAATAAACTCAATATAAGTAATAGGTAAGTAAAATTTTTTATGCATGACCTATATATAATGTGGCGCTTTAATCCTTACCAACAAGGAATAAAATGACAGTTGATGTCCCTAGGGAATAATGTGATATTTATAATATTGTTGCCAAGCAACAATAAATACGAAAGTGGAGTTGGCTGCGCGACTTGTTAAATTCTGTCATAATCGTAAAAAAGACAATAGCGTGCGTCTCTAATCGGGCAATAAAGAGTCATTTTACATCCAAGTTGCATAAACAACTATCATATATCTGAATGAAAAACTACATAGGTATACCTAAATACCAATCATAAAATAATGTTTTTCTCTGCAACTACGAATAGTCGAATAAGACATGAACGCACATAGTGCCAAAATTAGAGGAATTCTAATACCGAAAAGAAATTTAGACTGCATCATGAGATTCTTGATTTTGGAATTGGCCTATTTTTTCCTGCAATTCGCGAATGGTCTGACGCTCCATGATCGATTTCTTCTTCCAAGGCCTTGGCTTTTCCTTTTTTTTTTAACTTTTCCTGCTCTTTCTGCAATTATCTTTTCTTTCTCAAACCTCTCCCATTTTTTCTCAAAACTTTTTCTTCTTTCATTTTTTTTTACTCTTTGTGCATTTTCCATCTTAATTTTTTTCCAAAAACTTTTTATTCTTCTCTTGTTCGTCCAATTCGTGTATTTTAATCCACAAGCCGCTAGTAAGTACCTTAAGTAAGTCCTGACTTTTCTGTTTCCTGCATCGTTTTTTGGCTTCCTTATTTAGGAACTCTTCACCGGGCCATCGGAGGACTTCCTTCACAGTAAGTAGCGATTTTTGGTATCGTTTTAGATTTTAAGGGACTTCTTTCTCTTCCTTCGACTTTCATGTCATTTTACAATGGTTTCTTATGTTATTGATTCATTTTTGGTCACTTTTATTGTTAAAAATGTGAAAATTCTCAGCGCATGGTTTTGTATACGAGCAGAAATGTGAGGTTATGTTAGGCGCGTTGCTTCAAAATTCCCCGCAGTAATACTAGCAGCACGAATATTTTGGTGGGGTTCACTGATTTAAAAAAATATTTAAAAAAATATTTTTTATCATTATTTTTATTACGATATCGTTTATTAATTCATTTATCATCTAAAAACAAAACGAAAAATGGGAAAAATTATTTTGTTAAATTTTAAAGTAGTTTTAAAGTAGCTACTTTTCGGAGATTGGTGGGGAAATTTCGTCCTTTTTTGCGCACATTTATATTTGCGTTTTTTTTTTGAAAAATATAATGCGATAATAAATAAATCTTTTTGGAATTCTCTACAGAAAGATACCGTAAGATAAAGATTAAATTGTACATTTTGTTCTCCTGGGCAACGATACAATTTTTTTCTATCATCAACTTAATTTATGCGGAATCGGTTCTTATCTGTGAACAAAACATTACCCGAACCATCGTCATTCCAATGATGGCATTCACGATCAAAGTCTTGCCGCGCTACTCAATGACATCTCCGGAGTTATTGAGCTTTTTGATCTACTTCTTTGAGTCTTTCTCACGATATGATTCTCGCCGTAATCCCAATATATGGCGTTATATAATAAATATTACGTATATTATTATATCTCTTTGAAATATTGATTTTTTTACGGAAATCGCGATAAGTTAAATTTTTATAGCTGGGCTTTCATTTTACAAAGATATTTTTCTTGAAATGTGCAGAGAAGAAAAGAAACTCACCAAAAACATTTGTTCAAGAAAGTGACTTTCCCAGTCGTCGTGAGCGTGTTATTTTGATCATTTCCCAAGCGGCGAGTACAATATGGTTATTAAAAATACAAATTTGAGAAAAGAATTTTATAGACATGAGTATTTTACCCAAATACATTCTCAAGCGAGATTCGTTTAATATATTTTGTAACGAGCAAAAACATTTAATCAAAATTAATCATCTAAAACTGGTCCAGAAATAAAAATAATAAATGTGAACAAAGTAATTTTCATAATGCTATTTACAAAACCAATAGAGATGATTAAAATAGTTATTGCTATATTAACTTTGCCAAGTGTCAAAGGCATTTGTATGTGGGACTGGCGAATTTAAAAAACGTGAATTTTCACATTCGTTCGTTAGACATGGATGGGACGATGCTATCTTCTCCAAGAACGTTTTCACACACACCGGCATTATCGGTGTCGTTTATTTTTACATTTTTATTGCAGAAGATGTGTGCTATATTATACTGAAGTTACTTTCGTGGGCTGTTAATGAAAGATTAATTGTAAATACCACCTCCTTGTCTCTTACATAGTGCATGAAATATTCCATTTGTAGTTGTGGCTGATGACGCATTTATTCTAAAAAAGAAATTAATGTGACCATATGTAGGATACAATCTTATTGAGAAAAGAAGAATATTTAGTTACCGCTTAAGTCTTGCACGAAGATACGTGGAATGCGCTTTTGGTATTTTGTCTAATAAATGGACAATTTTGCATACACCACAAAATGTATCCAAAATGTTGTAGGCAGACAATATTAAAACATGTGTAATTCTACATAATGTTTCGCGTATAAAAGATGCTCAGTAATTAAAACATTATTTAGCTAGAAATTGATTTAATTTACCTGCAGCAGCATTTCATCGGCCAACCAGATGTGCAAATAATTTGGAAGATATTTTCTCAAACTATTTCGTAAGCGCAGAGGGAATATTGCCTTGGCGAATGAATAAAATATAATGGCTGTTATTTTTCTAAGTTATTGTGAGTTCTATAAAGAAATGGATATCTCACTTATTTTCAGTTGTTCTTTTTTATCGTTTTCTAAAAAGTCTTCTTCTAGAAGTGTATAAACTTCTTTCCACGCATTTTATTTTTCTATTTTATCTTTGAAACAATTACTTGTCGTCTCCCATAAAGATGATTTACTTTCAATAAATAATTTATTAATTTTTTCCAGGCGAGATGAAAACAAATTGAATCTTTCAGCTCTCCGGTGTGAAAGTATGCGTAAGCAATCATTGAAATCGGTAAATCGGTTCAGCCTCCGGTTTATCGAGTTCACCTCAGGCTGCAATTAATAGTGCCGTCGGTCGGACCGTCAAATCCGCCGGACCGGACTACGTGTGAAGGCTCTCATTTGATTACATTGTAATCGGTACTGGTGCCATCTCCGGCACCGGTTTTGTCGGTGTGTATGAAAACACACTAAAGATATTAGGATCTAACCGCTAATAACACGGAAAAACAAAAAAACCCACAACTTAAAACCAAATCTATCAGAAAGAGTGAACTTTTTGGTGTTAAGTCTGAATTCACCACCAGAATTGCTGTAGCATGTCAAAAATTTTTTATGCACGGATTTATCTCTCAATTGTCCGCAAGGTTGTGCTTAAACCACCAAAAATTCACAATTTTGAACCAAATCTACCAAAATTAATATATTGTTGTATGCTAAATCAGAATTCATTACCAGAATTGCTCTAGCACGTTAAAAAAAAAATTAAATTATCGACGTTTTTATGCACCATTTTTATTCTATAAGCTTGTGCGTGAAACTGAATACAAAAGATCCACAACTTTGAATTAAACCTATCAAAATGAATATATTTTTATGTGCTGAATTCAAATTAACTACCAGAATTCCTGCAATACGTAAAAAACATTATCGCCGTGTTTATGCATAGTTTTTACCTCACAATTAGGTACTCTCCAATTTTCAACCAGAGTTATCAGAATGAATGTATTCTTGCGTGCTGAATCTAAATTCACCATCAGAATTCTCCTAGTACATCAGAAAAAAATGCACCAGATAGAGGGTAATTGCAGGATAAAAAGGGTGCATAAAATCGGCGATAAATTATTGTTTTAACATGCTAGAGTAATTCTGGTAATAAATTCGTTCTCAGCATTCAAAAATACATTCATTCTAATAGGTGTGGATTAAAGTTGGGGATCTTTTTTGTATTCAATTTACGCACCACCTTGCGAGTAATAACGAGATAAAAATGGCGCATAAAAACGGCGATAATATCTTTTTTTGACATGCCGGAACAATTCTTAGCGCACAAAAAATGCTTCATTCTAATAGGTCTGCTTCTAAGTTGTATTTTGTTAATTTTCTTCTTTTCTTCTTGTGTGTATCTGTGTAATAGATCATTTACATCTTAGCGCTCCAATGCCCGGTCAAGGCCAAAATACCACAGGATGCAGTTTCGTGCTCTCAGGGTATCGTTTGCAACTGCATATCAAATTCTTTAACCGTTCAATCCTCATGATGCCTTACAACTTGTCTTGGGGTTTTTAGTCGTTAACTAAATTGTCAGTCATTTTTTAATATTTATAATTCTGTAACTAAAGAAGATTTTAAAAAATAACTTGAGTTATTCAATTTTAAAATCCTACGACCCTAAAGAGGTAGAACGGATAAAGATAATGTATTGCAGTAATAAAAATATGCATTGTAAATGTAATACAAATTCAACGAGTAAGTTCATGAATTTTGCAAAGTATCAAAATTGAATTATTTCGAAATAAATAAAATTAAAATTGGTTGATTTGCGTAAAATTTAACAAACAAAATTTTATTCAATTTGTTACAAATATGTAAATATCTTGTCTATATAATAAGTAATAATAATAATAATAAGTAAATATAATAAATATCTTTATAATTGGGTTTGATAAAACAGCTTGGAACGACATGTAATGAAACACTTCGTTACATTTCAATGTTTGTATTGTACAGACATTTCGGTGATCTGACTGCCACCATCATCAGTGCTATAAATAATGATATTCTTACAATTAATGATTTATTTGCTTAAAATTAGTGATAAAATTGTATACACTATATAAAAATTACTTACTATTTATACTTCCGGAAATGATTGAAAAAGGAACTTTTAGGAAAATGATTAAACATGAGGTGGTTAAATATATAAAAATCTTGTTAAAAAGCTGATAAATTTTTTTTGACGATCACATACATTTTAATTTACTTAACACTATAGTTGATAAAATTATAATCCAAAAAAGAAAAATAAAAATCGTTGTTATCATAACAAGATTTTTATATATTTAACCACCGCATGTTTAATCATTTTCCTAAAAGTTCCTTTTTCAATCATTTCCGGAAGTATAAATAGTAAGTAATGTTTATATAGCGTACACAATTTTCTCACTAATTTTAAACAAACAAACCATTAATTGTAAGAATATCATTATGTATAGCACTGGTGATAGTGACAGTCAGATCACCGAAACGTCTGTATAATACAAACATTGAAATGTAACAAAGTGTTTCATTACATGTCCTTCCAAGCCGTTTTATAAAACCCAATTGAGTCCATTTGTAGAATCCAGAATTTGCAGAATGGTGTGCAATAGAGAAAATCGGTCAAGATGTTATTTCTTTATTACCTTATAGACTCTGCATGTATTGAAAGTTTTGACCTTTTGATAGAACGGAAAACGCTAAATTGTGATTTATTTAACAAAAGAAAATCTTTGTAAAAAAATATGAGTTCACATAATTGTAGAAATTAATATTTAGAAAATATTTTCTTTTATAAAATTTTTGATACAATTATTGATCGGAAATAAAAAATTAAAAATATAACATTATATTTCTCCATTAACGCCCCTGTTAAAATGAGAACATATGCCATCCTTGTTTAACAAAAGCGTTCAACAAAAAAAACCCTACTTTCATTATTATGCTGACACCTTAAAAATTTGAATTTAATTTCACATATTTCATATAATTTCTTACTGTTAGACAAACAGAAAAATGCAAGGTGCATTCACATGCATCGATTCAAACTCTTTCCACAATGTGATTTGTCTGTGTGCCGAATCGATCGTACATAGATGAATAATAAACTTCTGTCCTTATAAAAACAATTACGGATAAAAGGACCCTTCTCTGTTGATGAAGCAAGTCGCCTCCATGGTGTTGTGAATCTCATTAGAGCTGGAAACTTTTTATCTGTAATTGAATTGTTATAAATTTAATTACATCTGAGGGGAAGTGATTTTCCTAAAGATTAGAATGTAATTTTTATTTTTCTCAAAATAGCCCATGCACTATAATACAGATAATGAAATCCACATTTTAACGAAGCATTTACATAAACTTGATTACTAATTTCAAATATTTTCCACTTGCTGATAGTGGAGCGCATGATTTCTTATTTGGGCAAGTTCGCCCTTTTAACTAACAAATATTTAAATATTTGCACTTGTACGCGCGCGGTATTGAATGATAAATCCCGCATTTAGATACGTCCGGAATGCGATTTGTTTATGGGGCGCGCGGCATACAAAGTGTATCTTACAATTTGTTTACCTAAATAAAATAAAATTATAATTAACGTATGATTAAACACCTCTTGTCTCTTATTCTTATTCTTTTTCTCTTATATTGTCCAAATTGTGATAAGAAAAGGAACAGAACCATATTAAAATCAATTTCTATATAAGTTTCAACTAACTACCACTAAATGCTTCAAATTGTTAATGAAAATAGACTATTCAAATATAAATGCAAATGCATTGCAACTACTACTAATCCTACTATTTCCCATTAGAGCTAATTAAATTTTCCAATCAGCGATTAATATTAAATGATAAATTATCCCTCTACACGAATTATTGTCTCATTGCAGATTATAATAGTAAATCACCTACTGCTAATTCGAATGATAGTATTTATTTATTACAATTAACTTCAATTTTTAACAACCACGAAATGAGTGAAATTAATATGACTTTTCCGCAAAACTGTGATACACTGATAACTTAAATATGACCTAATTACAATCTCAGGCCTACGCGAGCATTGAAAATGCTCCACGATTTAGCCACATCAAAAGTAATAATTTCATGTTTAATTTGGTTGTTTACCTACCATTTGAGAAGATAACATGAGCCCTTAATGTGCACTTAAATAAATTCGGTTGTCACAGGAAAATTAACTAATTATTTTGCCGTTTTATTTTTAAAGTGCTTAATTATGGCTACAATTTTCTACCTACAAAAGGGAAGCGCCTAATTTTATCTAATAAGAGATATACAACGTTTTAACTTTTATGGCTTGCACAATTTGACCAGGGGTTAAGCAGAAACAATACACTTCCTCGAATCTGATGTTTGCAAGTGTATTTGGTGGAATGTTTCATAATAAAACTAAGTTGTTATGTAATTAAAGTTATTATTAAATTTACCTTATGTCATTACATGTAAGTGGATAATCAAATTTTATTTTCTCTGAATTGTATATTTAGCTAGAAGCATCTATTTGAAATTAAAATAAATTAAGTGGCCTGAACAAACATTCTCATAAAAAATTACGTTTTAGTTACAACATTGTATTTCAGTAATTTTAAAAGAATAGCATGTAAGGGTGTAAAGAGCACGTGTAATGTGCATGCAGCTTAGGATATTTTTAAGTCGAATACAAATTGTTGTGAGTAAATTGGTTTTCTTGTTCCATTAATTATAATTAATCCGCTATGTACATTTTATATTACTATTAAAACATGTTTATATAAGATCAAAATCGTTGGAGCGGGTTTTGAGATATCCGATTTGGTTTCAAATAAACTACCCTAAATTTTTGAGATAAAACAATGAAATTTTCAAAATAAATTACAAATAATATAAAACTCGTAGTATATACTAAATTTATGCATGGGTATGTGAAAGAGAAAACCAAGTTCTTTGCCCTACTAACTGTGGATGAAATTTTTGAGATAGTTTTTGAGATTTGGTGGGATAATAATTTTCGATTGGATGTTGAAAATTTTCTGGAACTTTCGAGAAAGATGACGAATGAGGCCAACAGAGCTTGACGCTACTGGTTTTTCCGAGTAATGAATGCTTGGAGGTCTGCAGCAGAATCAGATTTCAGAGAAGTTTTTGTTTGAAGGGTGGTTTTCATCATCATTTTTGACTGGCAGTGGGGATGAAGGGCACTGGATACCATTTGAGAATTAAGTTTGGTAGACATCTGAGGCTTGAAAACCTCGGATCTTCTCTAATTATTGACCTATAGAGATTTTTATAAAACTTTTCTACAGAGTGAATTTTAGCTTGCTGGTGGTGATAATGGGCTTCTAAATATCGGTTTATATGTGTGGGTTTATGAAATTATAAACTAAAATATTCAAGAAGTAGATTTGATTGTTAATTTCTTTTTACAAGATTTTTTGAATTTTGTATAAATATTCCAAAAATAAATTTGGTTTTTCTTCGTTGCTATTATGTCAGATTACAAAAGTATCGTACAGATATCTTAAATAAAGCATTGATTTGTATGGTTCTGCACATAAACTATTAGTTTCAAAGTGCTGTTTGGGTCATTGTTTAGTATTCCATTTTCTAATTTTATCGCTTATATATTCTTTGTTATAGCCCATACTCCAGAAGCACTACAATAGCTGATGAAGAAAATTTAAATTTTTAATAGGACCGGAAACTGCACTTACTAGTTATGAATAACTTGTTCTAGGCATATCTGCACCTTTACAATCAAAAAACTACTTATAGTCCAGTTACTGGGAATAAAAATATGCTAATTCCTCCGAATTCTTTATAACTGATTTCTCTGAAAATTTAGAACTAAGCTCATCTTACCCTCTACTTCAAAAGTTGTCCGCCTCTTACGTAAAAAAATCTTAAAAATACAGATTCAAGCTCTTTAATGTATCAAATTTTATAAATATATGTACTGTGAATATTTTCACGTATTCTCAAACATAAAAATTAACCCAACCCTTAAAAATCCGTAAAACCACCCCTCTTTCTTTAACAGCGTGAAACTCAATCGTAAACTTATGTATGAATTATTTATCCATTCTTAACTTATATTAAATACATTTGTATTATTTGAAACTTTTCAACCCTTTAAAATCTACCCCTTTTGCTGGAAATTTTTTTTTAGACTTTAAATTATTTTTTTTTTTGCATTAAAAGGTCAATTTTAAAGCTAACGCATCCATCCAAAAATCATTTTAAAATTAATTTCATGGGCTATGAGACTATGTATCTTAAATCATTTCCTACCTAAATGGTAAATGGTTTAAAGGCTCAAAATAGGTAGTGCTCACTATATAATTTCATCTTCAATCGGCTATATTTCCGTCAATTCTTGTGCTACAGAAATTTAGAAAAAAAAATAATATATTTGTCTAGAAAAGACCTAAATTTTATAATCTCGCTCACTCAATTTCTTTTGGGTTGGATAACAAAAATATATCGCCAAACTTAGAATTTCTTTGAAACAAATCGGTTGAGTTATAAAGAATTCGGAGGCGAAACTCCCTAGTGACTGGACTAATACTATTAAATAAATTAAATTCAACTACCACAAAATAGATATAATAGAAATAAATAAACTAACATAATGAGTGCTTCCACTTTAAAGATAATAGAAAGTTTTTAAATTAAAAAATTAAAACATAATAATGTAATAGAATGTAAATAGAATTTTTAGCGAAGCATTTTTTTAAATTGAATGTGAAAGTCATCATTAATTCATTCACTTATATTTTTATTTGCATTGATGAAATTGATTAACAAACACCTAATTTATTTATCTCTTAAGCACATGGGTGAATTGACAGTCTTAGGAAATGTAGCTTGTTTTTAAAGTTCTTTTTTGTTAAATCAGAGTTGGACAACAGTTGTTGCAATTGTATAAAATAACCACAAACTACAACCACTGCAATTGGTTACGTTTACGTGCGATCAAACAGCGGTGTTAAGCGAAGCTAGCTGTGGTTAGAGTACGCATAAATGCAAGACACATCAATTTATATGCCCGTAGTAAGAGTTACATGTATGATAACGTTGGAATGTGAACACCTTAACATTACTGTTCTCCGTGCATATGCGAAGTTCAAGTTGTAAGCAATAATAATCGCCCTATATAATTGTTTTTGTTCAATCTCTAGAAGATTTTAACTTATAATTTAACATAATAAAGATTAAAAGCTGCGCATAGAAATGTAAAATCCAAGCTAATTGAACTTTTTCATAACCTCTGCCCGCTATCAAAACATACATCAGTTTTAATTTAGTTGCGATTTAGCGTGCATTAATGCTTGTATTAATAACTTTTAAAAGCTATGTTAAAGAGAACGTAAAATTACGAACCCATTTGTAACACGCCATGCCATGCTATATGACGTCGCTCCACGTGTTATATCAGTGTGCACATATGAGATACGCCACGCTACGTCACGTTGAACATATTTGCAATAACTACATAAAAAAACATGAGTATCAACAGAGAGACCATGGAGTTTGGAAGTAGTTGTTCAGACGAATGGGAATCGGAAATCTAAGAATGTGGAGCTGTATTAATTTCAAGAAAACAAAAAAGAAAATGTTGGGTGCAGGAAATTAACTGACGACGTAATAAATATGGTATCCCTACAAGCTGGCAAATGATGATTATATAAAAATTCGCACATTTTCAATTAAAACGTCTACTATTTCACTAATTTTACTCCCCATTCTATTAGAGAACTGCAAACTGAAAATTGATAGACGTTCTGGGGAGCGGGAAGAAGAGAGGGGGAGTACATACGAAATTCATTGCTACACTTTCGTCATATAGCCTGGCATGGCGTGTTACAAGTGGGTTCGCACCATAACGTGGCCATAAAGTCGGCAGTTGCAATAACCGACAATTAGTAATATTTATGGTAATTACAGCACATGTAGTTGAAATATTATCCGTTAAAACCAGTAATTTTCTGCGCATGCGCAACCTGCTAATGCAAAAATCCAACGGCATCGGACTCTTTCAAAAGTTTCCCATCAAATACATGGTGTTCAAAAAAATTTTTGTTGCAAATACACATTATTTCTGAAAAATAACTTTTTTGACATTTTTCCAAATCAAACTTTCAAATTTATTGACAAACCACTGGCAACGTTAATTTTCAATATATTAACTTGAAATTTTGAATATATCAATATTTGGGCGCATACGAACTCAGCCACGAAAAATCTTCTTAACGCAAAGGATACGGATTAGAGCTACCTGCGTTCAATTTACCCTAAATTCTGTTGTTGTAATAAAATAAAAAGATTGTTTTTAAAAGTTTATTGAAAACAATTGTACAGACATATATTATAAGTCTCTATAGGGCATATTTTAAAACTAACTAATTTAACAAACATGTATCGCGAAATTTCATTATTATTTTTTTTCTGCATTAAGTTGTTTATTGCAATTTCCTTTTCTTTAATTTCTTTTCGAACTTTCTTTGTATATAGTTTTGCCGTTCATATTTTAACATATATTTCAGTTTGAAAATTTAATAATACTTTTGTACATAAGTTCATATTAGGGTGCGATTTATAAAAGCACTCATTAAATTTAGAATGGAATGATTCGCACCCATTCGTTATACGTTTCATGAAATTTTTTGAAAAGGCCCTGATTTTTGGGGAGAAATTTGCATCACTTTTAAAATAATTCTTTAATAAATAACTTCTAAATTAAATTACCCTTGTGTTCTTTGGTAATAAATAGTGTAATTCTGTAAAAAATATATTGGAACCTTCGTCGTGCTCTAAAAGTGATAATCCAAAATGAATTTTTAAATAACTTCCTATTAGAGAATTTTTATTTTTATATTCATTAGATAGCCCTAGCTGTGCTATCTTACGATACTAGCCTTGGCCTAAACCAACATCCAATTATATTAGCTGATGGCCAAATATTATAAACTGATTTGTGAATTGCATATTCAAAATTTACCACAACCTTCACAGGAAAAAATAA
>JAODAH020036637.1:0-13736 GCA_027574865.2 Coproporus ventriculus | reverse complement strand
TTTTCAATCCTTTTTACGCTTTATTACGTCTGCATGCAAAAAGCTAGCTCAACGTAATTTCCTTGTATTTTTCGACCTTTTATGACTTTGTCGCCGTGGAATTTCAAATTCTAAGTATGATATTTAGAATCCATAATCAATTTGCGACCGGAAACGTGGTATCGCATTTTTTTTTTTTTTTTTTGATAAATTTTGGTTTATGGAGATCGATTTGAAAAAAGTAATTTTCAAACTCAATTAAATGGTGACTTTTAGCATTTTTTTGCCGTATTACGGCTAAAATACAATTCACAGCAAAAAATGGCCACCATTTTTGGATTCTACGGAAAATTTCTGGTCGATTATGAGCCTTTTGAAATTTTTTACATTAAAATGGCGATTTTACGGCCAAAATGCGTTTTTTCTTTTTTGTCGAAAAATGACTAAAAATCTTACACGTCATAAAAAATTCCCAAGGGGTAATTCAACAAACAAAATGCGTCACGTGGATTCTAATACTATATAGAAACGGGAAAAATAGAGTGGGGCGAGATTGAAATTAATATTAAATTTTAATTAGAATATTAAAAATTAAAAGATTAATTTAAAACGATCAGTATATCTTGTAATAAACCAAAGCAAAGAAAAAGGGTTACATTTGTGCGTTTATAAATTTGGAAATCGCAACGTTATATCTGAGCTAGGTCGTCTTATTGAGTATGTAAGTTTTATTTTGACCTGATTTAGAATTACAATGATAATAATTTAGAACAGAAATTAAGAAGAAAATTGTCGCATTTGGGGTTCAGAAAATCGACGAGTCTTTGTTGCAACACAACGAGCTACTATTTGGTGCAAATTTTGGGATGGAGGCATCATCGGACCATTCTTCTTCGAAAATGCGGCTGATCATGTAAAAACAGTTGATTATGCTCGCTATTGTGACATGATAATCCAGGTTTTTGTCTAAATTTCCAGATATGGATATGGACGCCATGTGGTCTCAAGTAGGAGGTATCACATATCAGCCCGAGAAATAGATCAATTTACCATTTTGGTGATCAGAATTAGCCACTCACATCACGCGATTTAACGCGGCGGACTTTTTTCTTTGAGGTTCTTTGAAGTTTCAGGTTTATGCCAAAAAGCCCACAACCATCCGCGCCTTTAAGGCGCAAATTGAGCGCTGAATCAACGAAATTCATGCAAAATTTCGATAAAATAGTGCGTATGGGCCAGCTAAGCCGTGGAGGCCATTTATCTAATATGCTATTAAGTACATTTAATTTTTAATTAAAAACCTGTATCGTCTATAAAAATTACTTCTTGCGTAAATTTTGGGACATCCTTTACTATTTAGATAAACCAATACTCAATTTAGCAATCAATTTTGCCTTGAACTCGTATTCGCACTATTAAATACCGAACGACTATTACTTAAAATTAACGAAGCTTCAAACCAAATTTACTAAATCGTAATATTACTAAATACGATGCCAGCATTGTAATGAAACTTCAGACATATGCAATCGCTCATTGAACTTCACTCTTGGTGAATTAAAATAATATAAAAATTTTAACAGATATATAAACTAAATTTAACGGATGAATAACTTCCCTACAAATAATGGAAGAGACAGTAGTGAATGCATTTATAATCCACTATTTACTTTATTAGAACACATTTACACATGATATTTAAGTTTCAAGGTGTAAAAAATTCGAAAGTATTGATTTCAAAATTTTGGTAAAAACCTGTTCCGTTTTTTTTTTATTAATAATTAATATGCTAATAAAATATTTATCAATGTGCAAGTTCCGTTTAGATTTTTGCAAAGCAATAATTGAGTAGAAGAACAATCAATAAAAGTTAAATAAAACAAAACCAATATTTTTTTTTAAGTTGAGAAAATGTTATATTAATTATAATGCTTTTCTTTCATCCTATCTTACCCGTACCTTTTCAATTAAATTATATTTGCATTGGAAATATATGTAGCAGTTCTTGAAGTTTAGATCAAGAAATTGAAATAAAACTTAATTACTAAATATGGGATTGGTCAAATGTTTCTAATACTTCCGTCGCATTGATCTTGAAGAAGGTTAATCCTAATGTAAAGTAATTTTACCCTTATACATGTAATGTAAGTGTAATCACAACTTATCGGTTTTTGTAAAAAAAAAAAATCAAGGACATCTTGTTCGTTTCCATACAATTTTTACGCAATAGTTCAATTTCATAATATGGATGGTAGGCATTTATTCTCAACAAAAAAAAACCTTATGCATAAGTAGTAATTATAATATGTGGGTTAATGTCAATTGCCGCGAAAATCACCAAGATAAACTAAATGAGTTAAGCTGTTGATATTAATTTATGATTTATATTAAATAAAATTTTTATGTGAATAATTTTATGATATGGTAATTTAGGTATGAAAACAATTTAAATAAAATTAAAAGTAAGAAATCTTTTTTGATGTAGATAAGTTTGGACAATTCAATTATTATCGTCCTGAAATTATTCAATAATTGAATAATTTCATGACCATTTAAATATGTATGCATCTCGTTTATTTTGTTATATTATGTTTATTAACTATTACATCGTTGAGTACCGCATTTTATTCAAATAAGACTGGGCGTACTCAAAAACCAAAATTATGCATTTTATTACACAAAGTAACTTGAATCCCTCATAAAATGTATCAACAATTCATCATGTAACATCGCTGCATTGATATTTGTCTAAAAATAAAAGTAGTTTTTGGCAGTACGAAACGATTGAGACAATTTTAGACACGCGAAAGGGTGGCAAATGGAGGCAATTGCCCCTCTATGGTCAAAAATCGCCCTTTTGCGATTATTCGCTATTAACTTGAAATCTATTCAGAGCATCAAAAAATGTTTCAGATCAAAGTAGTAGCCCATTCAATGTCCCACAATTTTGTTCTACATAAATTTTTCATAGAATAAAAACTGAATTACTTATGGCGGTTTTAAAGAGGGAATTTAAACAAATTTCCTTATTTCCCCGTTTTATATTAAAATATTATATTATCCCAGACTAATGCAAATAAAATTTCTAACAATTTTCCTCTCCTGTAAAATTTCTCTAAGAGGTTAGCTGATCGCGCGAAATAGCCCTAAAGTTTGAATTTTGCGAAAAATCAAGACTCTCCAAGCGATTTTTAATTATTTACTCAAAACCATTGATTTTAAAACAAAAAAAATTATTCCAATAAAGCAGTATAACATACAATTTCCAACAATATCGGTTATTAAACTTTCTAATAGGATAAAAATTAACGGAATTATAGAGGTTTTAAAGTTTAAAATTTTACATTTTTTTTGTTTTTTGGGAAATTATTCAATTATCTTTTAATCTGAGAATTAAAATTAAGTGATATAATTGAATAAAAATAAATGCATATGTAGAAACATGGGTGTAAATTCTTGAATTCCATGCAAAACTTGCCAATAAACAAAATGCGAAAATACACCAGAAACAGCAAAAGAAGGGCGCTACTTTGAGCTAGGTTTTATACGATCGAAGATAATGATGTATTGTACTTATAAATATGAGTACATTACATTTTTTACGTTTTTTTTTTCGAGTGAAAGTGACGTATGTTTCAACAGCCTCTCATTAAAAGTGATATTCCCCATACCAAGTAAAATAAATATTACTTGTTGTCAAAAATGTCATCATTCTACGTCTACTCTATGGTTGTGAATTTTGGATTGTCGATAAAAATTCTGATTCTAAGCCACTATGAAGGGTGCTCAACAAAGCAATCACGTTAGCAATGAATGCTCACTTTATTATATGTAATGCGAAACTAAGGGAAGAATATGGCATAGAAACCATAAAAGAACTAATAAAGTCCATCTTGGCACACACCGATTTTAAAATAAAGCAAAATTTCTAAAGAATGAGCATCAAACAGTTAAGTTAAACACAAATCAAAGTAAAATCGGAATTATCGACCCAAGTTCCAAGTTTCATAATGCTAGCCTTCATTGGCCAAAGGCCAAGCAACGCATGATAAAATAGTGAGAGAAAAAAATCAACAATATTGTTACCAAAGGTACATTGCGCTAGATCCCAGCTCAAGGCTAGTTGACTTGGCGGAACAGGACTCGATATTGCTGATTGGTGAATACTTATCTGTTTTTGTATTTCGTTTGTAAGATTAAAATTCTCAATACTTTCTAGAATTTATGGAAGTGATATGTCAGTGACAGAAACTAGAATGCTTCATTTTGTTCCTAATGATAAAATGTTTTTGACTATTGGTGGAAAATTCACTTCAGTATAATTTTTAACCATTTATCCATCCGGACCTGTTGTTTGTTAAAAAAAAAAACATTAAATAATTCAATAGACGGCATACAGCCTAATTGGATATTAAGATTACCTAACTCTGTTTATAAGAATTTCATAGTATGGTTAGTTGTTTCAATTTCAATGAGAAGAATATCAGCTTTTAATCTATTATTAAAACGTTCCACATTTTTACGCGTCTGAATATTGCCGTTTAATAAGTTTTGCACCTGCTTCATTCCGTTCGTTATATGTGGTGGGCAGAGGCCAAGACTTTCGCACTTTAGTTGATAAATGCTTATATTTTTGGATTTTGTAAACTTTTTAATTATCTTTATCCATTGTTTAAGATTTCTGACCATCTCCTCTCCATAGTGTTGTGCGGAATCTTAGAAAAAAAAAACCGATTCTGCATGTAGAAATTAATAACACACGTTTACAAAAATAAAAAAAGTGATGCTTCTGGGACCAAACCAAGTTATTCCGATGTACTGAGCCTGAATCCGGGCTACAAATTGCTGCATCACGTCAAGATTAAATGGATGATTTTGGTCAATCACGAATAATGACATTAAAACACTTTAATTCTGTTTTTTTGACGCGCTGAATACGAATTCGGGTTTTAAAAAGCTCTTTCGTCGAGCCTTCCACGAAATCGACAAAATACAATTCGTGGCTGTTGAATGTATTTCAGGCATAAACATCGGGTTTGCGGCCAATTAAAATCAGTTAACGTCATAATCATTTAATCATGCTACCCACATTTCGGGAACAATATTTTCCATTGATCAGGGCGCTACAAAGAATAAACGAAAAGTTATAATCAATGATTTAAAAATAATAGATAAAAACAACACAAGGCAGTTGCCTCTAAATATTTATACAAGAGATTAAATGTCTAAAGCTCTCTCTCTCTCTCTATTTTTGCTCATTTTTTGTATCATTAATTTCATCACAATTTACAATTTCTTTGCTATTATTGTAATGCTTCACTTACGTGCAATAAATTTTGTCATTACTGTTCACTGCAATTATTCACTTCCTTGCCCTTAATTACTGTCACATTCTTGATAAAATTGTATAGATTCACAATGATATATCCATATCTCTTACATTAACACCGTATAAATAGCAAATGTTTGCTTTATGACTTCATTATCGTATATTCGAATGTACCCACTTTATCATATGATTTATACCTGGTGCTGGCTATTTCATACTGTCTGTATATAGTGACGGTTATTTGTGCATACCAGTGCTCTGTCTTGATAAATATGAAGAATATCACCAAACGAAACATCTTGTGCTTTGTTGAACCCGGCCCACTTTCCATGCAAGGTCTCCATCGCATCGCGGTGGACGTAATATGCTTCATTATTTATTATGAACTCTTAATATTTAAATTCATTAACATTTGATATACATGATATGTAATCACCATCATCAAAGGACTTTCAATCCGTTTATTGGTTTGAAGCGCATCTTTATTTTCGCCGGATCTGTGACATTCCTTTTAGGTCTCTCTAGTTGCACACACCTTCATCTTTCTGGATTTATTTTATATAAGCCAGTCTTGGCCTTCTTCGTCCTCGCCTTTTGCTAGCTTTCTCGGTTTCAGTAACATCTATTATTAGGTTAACCAAACCTTCATGCCTCAGGATATGCCCTATCTTTCTGTCTCTCCTTGTATATATTGTATTCAGGATCGATTTCCTTTCCTGGACCATCTCAAGGACATTTTAGTTCGTGATTTTGTCCGTCCAGCTTAATTTCATCATCCGCCTATAACATCATATTTCAAAAACTTCCAGGTGTTTTACGCCTTCTTAATTTGCAAGCTTCTATAAATCGCTCAAAAATTTCCCATAATATCAAGGGTACAAGTGGAATTTCTAGGTTTATGTTCTTTGGATAAATGGTTCTGCGAACACCTTCGCCATTATAATACTAGATGCATTGGTAAACTCACTTGTTGAAATTAGGATGTTTTAATTGATGTGGGTAGAATAAATTGTTCTGTGATTAGATATTTGATATTTTGACATTTGATGTTTCAACATTTAATATTTTGACATTTGACATTTTGACATTTGTCATTTTGACATTTCATTTCTGATATTTTGACATTTGACGTTTTGACATTTGACGTTTTTACATTTGACGTTTTGACATTTGACGTTTTGGCATTTGACGTTTTGACATTTGACGTTTTGACATTTGACGTTTTGACATTTAACGTTTTGACATTTGACGTTTTGACTTTTGACATTTTGACATTTGACGTTTTGACATTTGACATTTTGACATTTGTCATTGTTACATTTGACATTTGAAATTTGTCATTTGACATTTGCTATTTCAACATATGACATTTGACATTTTGACATTTATGTTGATAATTTCAGGAAAATATATTGTGCAAGCTTGTATGATTATCGGTACTTAAAATATTCATGTCATTAACAATTTTCTAAGAAACTAACTTCGATGGAGAAATTTTGTTCAATTATATGCAATCAATTGTAACCGAACCCTCCATGTACAAGTTTGTTGGTACTTGACTCATTTTTTTGTAATACCGTCAATTGCTTTCTATCCGAGAAAATTAAAAAGAACAGAACCATAATGTAGATAAGTTTGTGTCCCTCTTAAATCACTGTGCTGACTTAATTACATTTTTTCTTGTTATAGTATACGACAGTCAGTCACTGCAATAAATTGAATTAAATAGGTTAATGTTGGATATATATTTCAAATAAATTGCGTAAAATTCCGATTGCAATCCTAGTTTATTGAAAGTTATAATAGCACAATTAATAGCAAATTATTATTGTTTATCGAAACCGAATTATAATTGCGTGACAATTCTTTAAGATTTAGCACTTGCAACACGTTTCTAGGGCGGGAATCTAATAGTTACCAAATCATCTCTTTTCATTTACGAAGTTGATTGATGCCTCTTCTAAATTATGCTTATTCAGACAGGTAAATATGTATGTCAGATTTTAAAAACAACTTAATTGCAAATATAATGCTATTTCATTCATAAAATTTATGTTATATTATGTAAATTAAACTTGAAATAATTAATTTATTCAAATTATTTTCTGCTATTTTCTTAAGGAATATAATCTTATTTTCCAATTTAATCAGAACAATCTACATATAAAATTGTATAGTGGCCAGTTGAATATATATGATGAATTAAAATGCAACAAACACTTGTAGGGTATTATTAGGATTTTTCGATTCCAATTATTCGGAATCAGACTTCCATCAGTCCCATGGTAAATACTCGGACTCGGTACTTGATCTAAGACTCAATCAAGTATCAATCAATATCATATTAACAAATTCAGAAGATTTTTAAATATTAAACTTGTTTTTCTTGCTTGTAATTGGTAATAATATTTTCATTGCAACGTTTAGCAAGACAAGCAATAAAATGTAATATATTATTAATTAAATAATTTACCAAATATGTACTTATTTAATAAGAAATCGAATATTCCCAAGATCGATCATACTCTCTGTTTGTTTGGAACTAATTATAATAAAGATGATTTCCAACATGTTTAATCCAAATAGAGAAAAATTTTAGAATCAACACTATGTCTAAACTTCTCACTAAATTTATGACAGAATCCTGCTACCGATTATAGCAAATCATTTTATCTTTTGTAATATAGAGCACCAATGTTTTGTGTGAAAGTACATGATCGACAATAAATAAGACAGTTTCCTGTTGTGAAGTCTTCTGTAATTTAGTTAACACCGTATGGGAAATTGACCAAGACAAAACTTCCTCTTTAAAAGTTTTTATATACGCAACGACAGCTTTTTACAATTTTTATCGGAATGTTCTTCAACCGTAAACTCGAACTAATTTTATAATTTTTAATTGTAATATCCATTTTAAAATACCTGCATAGATGTAACATTCGTTTTGCAAATGATAATTATTAAATAGTAGGGGCATTTTTTTTAATTCATAATCTACGACCTCATCTAAGCGTCAAGTGGGTCAGTGCAAAAATTGCAAGTCATATTCATTGTAATTAAAACAATAATATTTTTAATATTGCCTTTTGTATTTTCTTTAATAAAATTAAGATTATTAATTAATTTTCTTAATAAATTTGTAATTGCATTTTTAAATAAAGTAGGTTACAAAAGAAACTGTTAGTATGCCAATATGAAATAACGTTTTTTTTTTAAATATGCCTTTGCAATAGGTGAACATTCAAGGTGAATCCTTTAAAACCGCATTGAGAATGAATGTGTGTGTGTTTAGTAATAAACTTGAATATTACAACATTAGATCAAATTAATCGGTAAAAATACGAGATAATGTTAAGCGAAGTTTAATTTATACGTTGTATACTATTGACATAGTTTTTTCTTGTAATGATTTAATTGTATTATCGTTTGTTGTTCTATAGTTTGGTTATCTCTTTTTACTTTTGTTTCATGTTGGAATATTATCCTGAAACTATTAATTGGTTGAGCAAACAGGCTGATTGAAATTTTCCGTTGGAACTAAACCAATCGCTTTCGCAATAATGTATTTTCTGTGAATAATTCGGATTTTATGTTATTTAGATTCGATTTGTAACGGAGTTTTCATTGGTTTAGTTCTGGATTTATTTTTTATTAGTAGATCGCTTGTATCCAATCATAAAATTTTAGTTTAATATTAATGTTTTTATATGAAGGGCTTCACCTTCGAAATTCTTTATGCTTTAATTGTATCTAAAAATGAGAGTTTGTTATAACGTTAACAATAAGTTCAAATTTATAAATGGAAATTTTAGTGAAAATGGAAAAATATGTTTAAGCAGTGGAAACAAGATTAATCGATTCCTATAAAATAATAGTATTTTATACACTAAATTGTTTAACAAAAATTTTTAGGTACGCGTGCAAGTTTAGAAAACGAGCACCGCATGCGAGTTTTTTAAAGCATGAATGCCCCTTAAAATTTGTTATGTATGAATTATAGGGGAGATCGGGGCATATTTTCACAGTTTGTTCTCTCTAGCATTGTAATGTAGCTTCGAAAAAATAATGCCGCAGCATTTGGTGCGTAAATGAGTGTACTTTGTGAACATAACATAATATAATTGGAAAGACGTCCCTATAATGAATAACACAACTTTTCATAAAACGTTAATTTTGGGAACATTTACCTCGAATATGGAGCAAGTTTTCTCAGGCTATGAGGCAAGTTTTCCTGGGTTATTTAAATGAAAACATAAAAATAAAAAAAGACTGAGATAACAAAAATTCATAATTTCATGTTTTACATTTATATTAATTTAAATTTAATTTTCATTTTGATCCTATTCAGTTGGTATTGTGTGATGTCAAATGTTCTCAAATATCCCAGAATTTGGCGAAAGGTTTTTCTGAGTAATTCAATTATTTGATTTGCAATTTAAAATTAAATTGTTTGTTAGTTTAAGTAAAACTTCTTTGACGGCACACAGTGTGACAAAAAGCTAATTTTTTGGACATTTGATAATTTCTAGGTTTGAAGTTAACGAAATTTGAAAAACTTTTTTAAATCTTTTCTTCATGAAATTGTCTTCAATTTAAATGAGCACGAATTTCAAAAATTTGAAAATTAAAGATGACTGATCCAATATGGAGAACGTAAATTTTGTAAAAAAATTAAAATTAAAAAAAAAAAAAAAATGTTTAAAATTATAAAAAATGTTACTTGAGGGATTTTTTAGAGTATTAAATAATTTTTCGTAATGCAATTAATCGAAGTCACACGAAAATATCAAATTGAGAAATTATACATTGAGAAATTTGAATCAATTTAACAATTGATTTAAAAAACGTTATTATATTGTTATTAATTGAATATTCTGCTATGTGATGCATGTTTTAATATAATTAATAAATATGAAATAATTATTTATAACGTATCACAATATTTTTATATATAAATTTCCGGTAAATGATTTCGGATCTATTCTATCCATTGTCAAGCGGGAAGTTTAAATATAAAAATTATGGCGATACTTTATAAGGTAGTATTTCATTTTTATTTATTATATTAACCTTCATTATTTGATACATTTTTATTGTGTTTCTTATTTATGTTTTTTTTCTAAATTGTTCTACTTTCATAATTCATCTCGGTTAACTTTAACTTTCTGTGCAATTTAAACAAAATAAATAACTAACCTCTCATAACATTTGGTAATATAGTAGCAACTGTAAATACACTTAAATGCGCCTTGTAGTTTATAAATTATTCTTTTAATAATAAATATTCATTGTGCAAAATGTAATGGTCTATTGTTATTTTATTTGCAATTCATTGCACATCATTGTTTTAAAAATTATGCCATGAGAATGTAAGTTCATTAACTCTACTTGAATCTTGGTTAAAAAGTAAAAATGTTTTAATTTATTGTAATCACGGAACTTATTCTTTCATTTATTTTTTGGTCTTGTTTACCATTGCCCTGTATTTGTACCCTTAGATATGTGTAACATTTTACTTGTGCCAGATTTGTTCCTTCTTTTTCCATTTTCAGTTGCAGATCTTCATCTCTCACGACCATACCATTTGTCTTTCATATATTTATAGAAACTAATGATGATTGATTTATCATTTAATTCAATAGAATTGTCAACTTTAATATCAAAGATTTGTTGTAGTTTTGTTTACGGTCTGAATTATGTAAAATAACTGAATTAAAACTTGAATATAAAAGCACGAGCAAGTTTTTTACTACATAAGGCGTCTGGCCAAAAATTAAATACTCGTATTAATAATTGTAATTTACAGAGAGATTACATTATAAAGGACTGTATTACTAAAAAATAATACATGCTGTATTTTTCGGGAATTAGAAAATGATTTTGTTGTTTGGTAACTAAATCATCACAACTATCGACGATATTTATAAACAAAATATCAACCATCTTAAAGCTGCTGTCCAAACGATTTTTATAATACAATAAAAAAGTATTCTTTATAAATTATATAGATTATAACTTATAAAAATAAAACAAAAAACGTTTGTATAAAATTTTGATGTATCTGTATATTTAAACTATATACATCGAAATTTTATAAAAATATTTTTTGTTTTATTTTTACATGTTATTTATAACACTAAAATCAAGAAAATTCAATATACAGGAAATATTATAGCAGTTTTTGAAACAAGAGTGAACGAAGTTTGAGTGCGACGCCACAGGCGGAATCTCAAACATCCAAGTGCTTAAATTTCGTTGGCTGCAGTGCGAATATATGGCGGAGCACCGCTTATAGATATAGTACAGGAAAAATGTCATTTCAGTTAATAAATTGGAACAAATTGAATTTTTTGTAGGAGATCAGTAGGGGGCCATAAAACGAACCTAAAACCAAATTGTCGACTGCCTCCCCCTTTAGCATTTTGAGAACCGGAAGGGTTTGTTGGAATTGATTTTCTGCGAAAACGGTTAGTCGTACAGAAAATTTGCTAAAACAAAAATTGTCAAGAATCGCACGGGCTATAACTTATCTCTTTAGACCGAGACGCAGCGATGATACGTGCGAATTTTAGAGGGCATCGAAGTTCCCAAAAAGTGGTTTTTCGACTTTTTTATTGTTAAAAATTTTTTTTTCGAAAATCGTACAATAATTGTCATTTTAAGAAATCAAATTATCTAAAAATTTACTTATTTAAAGGGATGCGATTGGTAGAATTTCGAACAGTTCAGCAAACTGTTAAAGAATACTCGTTCACTTCACTGCAATTGCCTATCCATTCTGTTGAGTTTGCGGAAATCAGTTTTCCATGGGGGAATAGAAAAAAATATGATCAATATGTTACTACAGGTTCCTCGTAAAAGCACTAATATAAACCTAATAAAGTATTTATTGAGTGATCGGGATAATCGCACGTCGTTGTCACATTTTAATCTCGAAGAAGAGGATTAAACTAATTTTCTAATAAAAATAAAAAATAAGAGGATTTCTGTAAATGTTAGAGTTTAAATTGCCCGACTAATTTTAATCCCGATAAAGTTAACTAGAATGGAATTTTAAACGAATTTTTGGAACTGTATTAAATTTATGAAAAAATATAGCAGATTAATTACTGTATTAATCGAATGTATTAAGTGTTCTTCAGATATATATATAGGATTATCTTTTTGGCGGCAATAAGAACGAGTCTAATATATTTATTTGTTAATGAAAACGTTTCACCTACATCCATAACTTCTTCAGTACTGGAAAGACTTCGTTAATAATTACATAAGTGAATAATTTAATAATTAACAGTCATAACTTATTGAATATTGAAATAAAGCATTTAATTTGTTTTTGCTATTTCCTTTTCTGGTAAACCCTTGACTTTGTGCAGTTTCATTTCTGTTCGCCGCTTTCTCAAACGGAGTACAATCAAATTTCGAAAATGACACAATTTTATACTAAAATAAATGTTTACAAGAGTAGAGGGAGGAAAGATGGTCGTTATAGATAAAAATGTTGAATACAAATCTGAGGGTGGGTGGGTACAGTTCATTAATAACTTTATGATATTTCCAAATTGCTTTTTACAGATGAAAATTAATAATATCTGCAAGAAGAGAAGCTACTATTTTGTTTAAGAGTGTCGTAATTATATCAACCCTTCTTTTCAACTCAAATTCAAGAACTTCGAAATACCATAGGTCGGGAACCATGTTTAATATGTAATGCGATATATCTAGGTCAAACGGGTCGTAACATAAAATCGCGACTTAAGGAGCATAAAAGAAGTTACAGGCTACAAAAGTCAGACTTTGCTCTCGCGAACTATATATTAGAAATCAAATCTCAAATCCCAAATTTAGAAAATACAAAAATTTTACATTTAGACGAATTGAGTAAAAAATTAAATATAATCGAATCTCTCATTTGTTTCATCTTATATACTATTTCATTCACAATCACGAACTGGAAAAGTTTGTATATGAAATCTAAATGTCTGTGGGTGTGTCTGTACGCGCGCGTTTCTGGACTGTTATTTTTATGTATTTTTGAATTCTGATTTCAGAGTCGGAAAGTACATCGAAAAATAATGGGAGTAGTTCCTTTACCGCATTTTGGTAGTTGTTGAGGAACCCCCTAAAATAGAGGTGACATTTTTTTTTAATTTTGCGGCATTACTTTCTTTTTTGTAGTTGGGGAAACCTCCCCCGAAAACGGCGGGCGATGTGGGAAAATGGAAATCATATTCTCATGCAGGAGGTCATTTTACATAAGAAATTTTGTCAGAGCCGATTTTCATGGCGACCAGTGTTTTCACCAGCCCTATTTCTAAGATTTTTTGACATTTTCACTATGTATTCAAAAAAAGATTAATTTTATTTTTTCTAATTGAAGAAGATGTATTTTGAGTTGCTTTGAACAAGGTTAAAAATTAAAAGAAGC
>JAODAH020036626.1:0-10105 GCA_027574865.2 Coproporus ventriculus | reverse complement strand
GTCGAGTATGCTGGATGTATAAACATAAGTTGGCATTACTGTTTAAATAGAAAGTTGAACCCTGAAATAATTTGTAAATTCAAATGAGTTTAGAGTTAATTTTCTTTGTTGCAAATGATATCTTTAATAAATGTTATTTTTTCTTGACATAATTTATTGTTTGTAGTTTTTGATACTAAATTTATAAAATTTCAAAAATATCTAAAACAGTGAACTCATTAACAGTATTATTGACAAAAACAAAAAATAAATTAATTACAAAATTTTAAAAAGCAGAGTAATTAAGAGAGCTTTTTAAAGTTTCCGAATTTATTATAGTTTTATCACATTTTATTGATTATTGTTTGATAAATTCTTATAAGGTCCCTAAATAAATAAAGTACTGGAATTGACTATTATTTTGATTCATAATTATGGCGCGAAATTTAATGCGGAGGTATATATTATATTTTTTCTGAAAGAGCTTAATATTAATTTTCGTTATAATAATGTTAAATTAATAATTTAAAACATAAAATTTGTATAGAACATTGAATAAATGTTGTGCACTTGTCTCCCCTTCTTAAAACACAAAAATCTGTCAAACCAAATTTATTTTTTTAATGTTTTTATACTTTTCTAACTATACACAAAAAAAGAGTCCGCAAAATAGCATTTTACGAACTCATTTGGGTCATTTTACGGACTCATTTTCTAATTTTACGGACTCTTTCAGAAAAATATAATTTATTTTATAAATTAATTATGTACTTACATATTATTTTTGAAATATAACTTCTTTAGCGGCGGTGGGAGTGAATTTATAAAGTTGGTAGAAAGAACATAGTAGAGTTACTTATTTTTCTTGTAAAAACTATAAAATTAACTTAAATAGTTTATAAAAGATAAATTCTTAAACTTAAAAATATAATCTTAATTCGAAGTTTCTATTTAAAAAAAAAAAAAATTATAGTGACGTCGACTTCCGTTATTTCCGGAAGTTATGCATACCTGAAAATATTTTCCTTTAATCCGCCTTAATTGACCATATATCAGTGAATTTTTTCAATTTTTTTATCTAAAGTGGAAGTACAAAATCTTTTTAATGATTGGCGGTAACAAAATCATTCTGTATTTAATATTTGCAATGAACACGTTCACTGTAAATTTTTTTTTGTAAAGTATATATTTCCTTGACAACTTTATATTCATTATAATGTTTATCTTATATTAATATTCATACATATACTCATTTGGCAAAAATATAAAAATACATAAAAGTTGTAAGAAAAGTTATTACATAATATAGCTTCTATTATGACATAATAATAACATCATCAACAAATATTGATGTGAATAGCATGTGTACTGGTAAGTACATGTTTCGCTAATATAAACGGCACGTGTTTAGAGTTTTTAAAAAGTTAAAGGTTTTGCGCATGTTTCAGCGCTAATAATTGATAAGTTGAAGTATTGGGAATATTTTACAACATTAGACTTAATGCTGAAAATAGGAATCATATTTCTGAAATGTGGATGATGTAACGTTTAGTAGAATGTGATGTTAAGTTAAGTTGAGAGTGGTAGAAAATGTAGCGGAAGTGCTGGTGGTTTTGGAGGTACGAGCACGTAAGCCTTTTAACGTAAAACGATACGAAGTAGGTTAAAATATTCGTAATTAAGAGTTGGGTAAAAATCGATGTGCGTCAAGTAGAAGATGCATGTTTTTGTTTTGATTGTTGGCGGTTTCGCAGGGTGAGAGATTGCAGGTTTGTATTTTCTAGTAATGTGTCGCGTCCGTTGCATTTAAAATCGGCCGTAGCTAACGTACTCCGGGTGCTTGTGGGGTTGGGGGTGCGCCGGATCGTACCGGACCTCGGTAGAATAGCGCAGGGTGCGCGGCCGCCGCCGGGCTCGATATCGAACGGGTGAGTTTCAGTCCGCGCCCGGCCTCGCTGCGGCAATGACCGACCATATGCCGCCGCTATGACCCACCGCGTCGCGCTCCTCTGCGCGCTGCTCGCCCTTCTGCTGGGCTGTGCAGCCCAACATTTCGACGACAATGAATTTATTAATTATAACAGCAGCAATGTCACGCACACTAACATTAACACCACTCAAACCTTCCCCACCGAAAAGGATCCGCTGTTTCCGACGGACCTCTTCACCATGGAACAGCGACGTCAGGGAGCCGTCTTACTCCACGTCTTGGGAGTGGTGTACATGTTTGTCGCGCTAGCCATTGTTTGTGATGAATTCTTCGTGCCGTCTCTGGATGTCATCATCGAGAAATTAGATATCCAGGACGATGTGGCCGGTGCCACCTTCATGGCAGCCGGAGGATCCGCACCGGAACTCTTCACTAGCGTCATTGGAGTATTCGTTTCTTTCGATGATGTTGGCATCGGCACCATTGTGGGTTCCGCCGTTTTTAATATCCTATTTGTGATCGGCATGTGCGCGCTCTTCTCCAAAACTGTGCTCACCCTTACGTGGTGGCCCTTGTTCAGAGACTGTTTCTTCTATTCGTTGAGTCTTATCACGCTTATCTATTTCTTCAGAGACAACCACATTTATTGGTATGAGGCGCTCATACTATTCATGTTTTATATATCATACGTTGGTTTTATGAAATGGAATCAACCTATGGAGCGATGGGTCAAAAAGATCCTCTACAAAAATAGGGTTACACGAGTTCGTAGCACGGACCAACTGATGCCCACGGTAGGTATCCTCAACATTTTCTTTTTTATACGCAAAATGTGTTTTTTTCACAGGAGATTTATCTAACAGAAAAATAAATTGTCTTGCGTGCAACCCGACGCTCGACCATTCTATTTTAACCCGAACGAAATTTTCCTCAGGACGATTCCCACAACCCTTATTTCCTTTTCTTCAAATAGCCAAAATCGATACAATCTAAAAAGAAATAAAACATCAATTACCCTCAAGAACAGAAATCACATTCTCAATTAATACCTATTTACATCCCCGTCGCACTAATACAATCTGGTAAATCACATCCCTCAATCAATAAATTAAAGAGAAAGGAAAACATTAAAACTTCTTGATATTCTCTTCGCAATGGATCGCATATCAAATCGATTTTTCTACTAAAGACATTATTGATCTGTGGAAATGGATAATGGTGGCAATGACCCAGTTCCCATTATTTAATTGAACAAAAAGGATAAAAGAGGGAATACTAGTAGGAAATTATTGGTATTTCGATTTTGATTGAGTTTATTAGTTTTTCCATTGTGTTGCATTAAACACGTACATATTTATATAAAATGGGCCAAGGCTTCATGCCATGATAATTTGTATATTATGTCCATAATCATGCCATAAGTGCAAGTCAATATACGGTGGAATTACCGACGGAAAACTTTTACTTCCGTAGTTCAAACAACAAAGCGTTTTCCCTTATTTTCCTTTAATTAATAAAGCGAAAGCGGAAAATCAAATCGCATACCTTATTTAAATCGACAGTCGATTTTGTTCATGACCTTATTAAACTCTAATTTATTGTAATATTGAAAGAATTTCACTAGGTACAAATGTATTTAGTTCTTATTTATAGTTCCGTTAATTGAAAGGTTGACTTTTGGGTGATAAAAGTACGAACAAGATGGCTTTCCGAAAAAGATAACGGTAGGAAAAGGTAGTCGTAAAAGTTTGTAATCTTAGTTTTGTGGATGTATATTTCACCGCCATTCGAGTCTTTATCTTCAGTGAAATTGTAGGTAGGGTGCGTTTTTTACAGCCATCCCCAAACATGAATTTTGTAGTTTTTGTATCTGAAAATTTAAGGTCTTGCAGGGCATACGAAACCCTTTTTAGTTAATATCAGATAATAAATGTGTCTCTTTTGGTTTAACAACACTTAACCGTTCGAAAAACTGAGAATTCTCAGATTTAGAACATGTAACAAAAATAATAATAAAAATTTAAAAAAAAATGTTATTAATATAGTTTTATATGTGAAAATAATTTATTTATTTTATTTATTTAATTGACGTAATAACACAATTGGTTATTGGTGTTATCATCGAAATTAAAAGTTCAATTCCTCATTCTCCTAATCGAGGATTGAACCCTATAGTTCATTACACTTCCTATCGAAAATTTTAGATGAATGATTATTTATTATAGAAGAGAAGATATTTAGTTATATCCTAAATACCAGGATAAAGTTTCAGAGTAGCTAGAGCTGTAAATTACATGGCATTATTTTTTCATTCCGTTATTTATGTGGCACCTGTCTAACATGCCCGGCGCATCCACCAATTGGTGCAATAACATTTCATTTCTATAAAAGTACATATTGGGTTTTCTCGATTTTCGATGTAAGGACTTCATTTTTGGATTCTATCGAAAATTTCCGATCGATTACATATTTTCCAATATTTCTTTTTAGTTAAAATTGAGATTTCTGCAAGCAAAATGCGATTTTTTTAAGTCAAAGTTGAAAATGACAGAAAGCTAAAAAAATTTAAAAGATATTTTATTTAATGGTTTTATACTCTTATAAATCGCCAACTAATAAATTATAGAAGCGGAAAAAAATCATAGAAAACTTTCCGTTTTGATAAATTTCTTAGCATTTAGCCGGACGAGAAAATGAATGCCAAATAACGGTGACAGGAATTCACTTATTGATTAATATCTTCCAAAGCAGTTTTTTGGTTTCTTGAATGCTATATCTTTAGTTAGAATAGGTATTGATGTTTTTGTTGTCATTCAGTTAGTTTTGGCACTTTAATCTTCTGGAGACAGTAAGAATTGTTTCTTTAATATTAAAAGAAAAAGTGTAGTGAATGGATTAAATTTAATTAGATCAGTATCAAAATCAATTTACTTCAAAGTTTGAAATATGAGCATAATTAATATATATGTAGTAATCAATTTTTCATGCTTGACTTTGTACAACAAACAATTTTCTCTGCAAACTTTTATCCACATTAAATATTTATTTTATTCGATATACAAATAGTTACAATCTGCTATTATTTATTCTATTAATATATTTTATTTTAAATATATAATTGATTGTATTCAAGACATTCGTATTTATTAGAAACAACTCAAATAATTTCCTATTCAATGTAAAATGTTGATGTATATCTTAATCACTTAAAATATTTAATTAATGGTTACGTATTCCAATTCTGGAAAATTCATCATCATATACTTGTTAATATTTCATGACATTATTGATGAAAGTCTTATTAAATAATTCAGCAATGAAACCTTAACAAAACTATTCATTCATCACTAACTCACTTCGATATTTAATTTAATCAAATCTTTATGATCTCTTTATTAAAACAGAGATGAAAGTATTTATTTTCTGTAGTTAACATACTCAATTGTAGTTTAAAGTATGACGTCGTGGTTATCTTCCCTGAATTTTTTAACACAATCGGAGCAACTGTTTTTGCGAATTAAATTCGTGAAGAAAAGGACAATTTTTCCTGTTTTTCCCCCATGCGCTTTCATATAATTCAAAGACGCTCGCAGTATTGAATTTTTTAGAAAATTTACAATTTAGTATGTTTTTCAAAATTATTTTCATGAAAAAACACACTTTTAAAGCGAGCATACAGAAAAATATGTAGGAAATTAAAAAACAACCGAGACAAACATAACAGCCACTGTGGGTTCAAAGTTGCAAATTTAAAGCTTAAACAGAGTGCCAAATTTGAATGAATCGGAGAGAGTCATTTCGAGAGATGTGCTCAGTTGACGTGGATTGAACAAAAAGAAATGGAAAAGAAAGATTGCAAGTGTGTTATCTAAAATTTAATTGCTTGTAGCTTATTTTAGAATTATATATTTATGCAAATGAAATATATTTGCATCAGCTTTATTAAGGGTGTAATTATCATTAATTACACGTTTCTAATCAAATAATTATATCCTTACAAGAAAATATCTTGATTGTTTATCCTATCAAACTGGTTTTCTTTTATTTGAATATTATGAGTATGTACTAGTATTTGTTATCACAACCAAAAGACTCTAAACATGATTACGATGTAGGTGAAAAAAAATCAATTTTAAAACTTTCTGCTTTCTCCACGATAGAAATGAAGAAGAATTAGTTGTAATTGTAGTTTTTTTGTTGAATTTTCTTCTATTTACATCTATAAAGCATAATGAACACGAATTTATTGAATAAGTTTTTAAATAAAAATTTTTAAGATTGAGTTTTCGTACTTCAATAATGTACTTCAACTATTTCTTTTCGTATAAAATTTAAGATATAGTTGCTAAACCTCAATTATACCTTCATTTCAATTTTTAAATAATTTTGATTAACGAGTTATACTCTAAAGAATTGGTGAAATGAAAAGATTTTTCAAAGCTAATGTTCGTTTACTTTTTTTTATACAAATAATACTCATCAATTGGAAACATGCCAAAATTTGATGGATTTGTACATTAAATTCCGGAAAAATATTTGCAGCTGACTTTAAAAATTATATTCGAATTGCTAAATCTGTATTTGTGAGTAGCAGATACAAATCAACGAAAAATTGCACCCATTAAAAAAAAACGCAAATTTATATCATATCATATTAAATTGTTATTAAATTTGATTGCCATATATTCACAGAAATATTATTTTCTCCAATCCATTAAGATTTTTTCATGCAAATTTTCAATATGGAATTAAAATGAAATCATATGGTATGCAGAATTAAAAGTCAATTATGTAAATTTTTGATTGATTAAAAATTTCACAACAAATGTTATATAGGGCAATGTGACAGCTTGATTGGGGAAAAAATGAAAAATTTGAATGTGTCCCTATGTGCTTGCGCTTGCTGAAATAATTAAGTGGTGAGCCCTGAAAATCCCTGAGTACAATTCACGATAAAAATCATTAATCATATTCCAGCGTCGGTGCTACCGGGAATAAAAATTCCTTCGGAACTCCGACATTTTTTTATTGCTTAAAAAGTATTGATCCGTTTAATAGTTCATGCAATTAGAACACACCGAACAAGGTTTTATATTTTTGGATATAAAGTTGATACGTGTGGTTTCTTTACAATTAAATTATTAAAATATCAACAAAAAAATAAATTTTAATTAAGCAAAATTGTTTATATATATTATAATTATTAGAAAAATATATTTTTTTTAAATTATACTCTTCAACAAAAATATGTACAATTACGCCTTTAAGTAGAACGGACAGAATTTCATGTTTTTAAGACCATTTTTAAGAGTTTCTGTTTAAATGATTCAAGATTACTTCTTATTTATTTCTTTCCTTCTCTTTCTCTCTCATAAAATTGTAAAGAATGTTTTAAATTTTCCATATTCACAGTTTCTTCGTTCACACCATGACAGAAGTTACGGTAGTCGCTGTAGCGGCAGCAACTGTCGTGACTCCTGTCACGGTGTGAACGCCCCTTAAATCTTAGAATTTTCTGCAAACGAGCCAGCGTAAGATGCGCAAATCACCAGGAAATTCTTAAGTAAAAAATCGATTCATATGCAAAATCTTTAAATTTTAAATTAATATGAAGACAAATATTAGAAATAGGCAAATATAGATATCCCCAGATACTTGTTTCGCTTCAGTAAGCATTGAAAATTTGAATTGCATCCGCATTACTTTATTACTTTGAAATAAATTTGCATTATAATTAATATTCTGAAATGGAAAAAAATCCATCTTTTCTTAATCTGCTCGATTTTATATGGGAAACGAATATTGCGGTAAAAGCCTCTTAACCGATCGGTATCTAGAAATAAAATTGTTATTTTCCAGAAATTAGCTCCCAAATCAAATTTTTAAGAATCTGGAGATACTGGAATTTTCAGTTTCGTTGATTTTTTAAACAGAGATGTAATTGCAGAAAAGTGATTATAGAAAGAGTTTTTTAGCTACTTTTTGGGCCAAACGCAGCTTGCTTATTGTTTCGATCGAATTTGATTTACTGCTGTCAATTTGTACAGACACATTAAACAAAAATAGAACAAAACTTGTTTTTTAATAGATATATTCAAATTTTCAGAAAAGTACATATAACAAAAAATTTGGTTATTGAATTACTTTTACTCCACAATCCTTAATTTTATAGATGTACCTTTCGATTTCCTATAGAAATTTTATTTTTTTACCAACGTTCGTTTTATTTAAATTAGCTGCCAGATTTTGACGTACTGACATTTGGTCCTTTATTATTAAATTTTCTACTGGTATATTTTCTTTTGTCAGATTTTCTGCTGTAATCAGATGTGCCACTCGCAGATGTGTCACTCCCAGATGTGCCATTCCCAGATGTACAATCACTGGGAGATCTTCTAGATTTCGTTGTAGATATATACGTACAATTATCTGTTTCCTTTTTCTCAGTTAGTGTTTTTGGTGTACTTGTTAGGTCTTCTCGTAAATTATTGTAATGTGAGTCATATTCTTTATCTATTTCGGGCTGATTGCCGCTTCTAGGAATTGAGCGACATTCCGACTTAGATTTTGACGTGGATTCTGACCTGTAATCCAACTCAGATTCAGACTCGGATTCAGATCTTGATGGCGAGGTCTTTGATCTTGTAGAATGTCGTGTGAATCTCCTTGTTTTTGTTCCTCGTACAGATTTCTTTGTGCACACGCGTTTTCGTTCTGCACGTTTCTTCTTTAATGTAGCTTGTTGAGCAAGCTTAACATATTTTTCTTGGCTAGGACCTATCATTATTGTCCATCGCTTGACTGCCTTTTCAATAAGTTTTTCATACGGCCAGTTTTTGTGCCGCATTTTACAGTCATGGAGAAAGTAGAAAAAGGGGTTTGCCGGTAATAATGGGTTGAGTCTGAAAATTTCATCTGCATTTTCTGTCATTTCAGTTAAACGAAAATTAATTTTTAAATTTAAAATCTCACAAGATTTATTTATTACCGGTGACAATTTAAATTATTTTTTTATTATTAAACAACCAAACGTTCGGCCAAAAATTTGCAAAAAAAAATAATTTTGTACTCTTTCAAATAACGCGAATTAAAAACTAATGACAAATTAATATCTTGTTGACCAGGAAACCGAAATAAGGTATTGCGATTATTATTCCATGGAATTTTGAAAAATATCAAGTCTAGTATGCTGAGCGTATGAACGTAAGTTGGTAGAACTGTTGAAATAAATGTCGAATTCTGACATAAACAACAAATAATAATATTTCTTTATTTTTTCTGGGCCTAATTTATAATTTGCATTTTAATTTCAAAAATTTCTAACAGTATTTATTGACAGTAGAAGTACTGTTGAGATAAAACTTAATTTTATCCATCTTTACTGTTTTATTACAAAATTTTTAAAATCCTATTAATTAAGAGATCTTTTAAAGTTCCTTTTTTTATTATAATTTTATCACATTTTATAAGGGCGCTATCTGATAAATTATTATATAGCCTTTCGTGGTGTGAATTTAAAAAGTATTTCTCTATCAAATATAGAACTTTTACTAATCCAATCGATTTTGAAGACAATTCTAATCTGCCAAACTGGTGACTGGTGGTGTTTTATCAACCATCAGAATTTTTAATACCAATATTGGTTATTTATTTAATTGTTTCCTTGAAATAACATTTTTGTATTACTCTCGAATTTTAAATTCTCTACGTCATTTTAATAACATAATTGAAGATGGTATTTAACTACTTTCTCTGGAGTCAAATAAATGAAATACACAATTATATTAATCGAATTTGAATTAATGCTGTCAATTTCTACTGACAGATTTAACAAAAACGAAATAAAACTTACATTTTAATAGATATATTAAAAATTTGGGTAGATTACAAGTTTTAAAAAATTAGGTTATTAAATTTAGTGTACCAAACAATTCTTTACTTTATAATATCTACGATTTTCATACAGAAATAGAATTTTTTTGTGTAGATAGAATAGTATTTTATTTATTCCTCCTTGTAGCCGATTTCGAACTAAGTTTACACGTACATCCGCTTTGCTTCTTTTTTTTGTCGGGGCTTACGGGTACTTTTAACCACTTTAACACCTCTTGCTTTTGAGATTACTGCAACTTTCTTCTTCTTAGCGAGCTGATTGTTCCTGTTTTTAGGTTTTAATTTTGATTTTGACGTTCTTGG
>JAODAH020036601.1:0-12081 GCA_027574865.2 Coproporus ventriculus | reverse complement strand
CTCAGGTATAGAAAAAAATCGAACAGGTAAACTGGGCGCAAAACTTAATCCCCTGCTCGATTTTGACCTTTTTTTCTTTGCGCCCAGTTTACCTATCGCCAATGAATTATTAATGAAACAATGATTCTCGGAAATACGATGATTAGAAAAACCCGTCCTTTAAGTTAATATTTGTAATTAGGTTTTATAAAACGGCTTGGAAGGACATGTAATGAAACACTTTGTTAATCAGTGCCGTAAATAATAATAATTTAATTAACGATTTGTTTGTTAAAATTGGTGATAAAATTGTTTATATTATATAAAATTAATTATTATTTATACTCTCTGAAATGATTGAAAGAGAAACTTTTTTGGAATATGATTAAACATCTGGTGATTATATATAAGTTATGTGTCAGCACATATAGACACGAGGCATCCTGCTTTTTCTGTGAATGCATAATTATTATTCCATCTTTTTCAAGGTTTATAGCGAACCTAGGTGTGATAATATCGTATTGTGAGATAAAACGCTATTTATCCAACCATCAATCAGCAAATTTCCACATATGAAGACCGCATTAATTTTAATCATTCTCTCCATCAATAAATTGTAAGTACTTTATTGTTTCCACAAACTTTTCAAAACTGATTCACTAATTAACGATTTCAATCAATTAAATTTAAATTCAGACGTTGAAATGCCTCCAATAGTTTATACACGAGCTTCTATTACGCCTACTGAGGTTAATGCTATCCCTAATTTCGACGGCAATCCACTATTTATTGAAGAAGTAGATGAATTTATTTCGGTTTATTTCGATACTGTTAATCTAGAAAATCCGATAAATTCATTTGTTATAAAAATCATTAAAAGTAAATTTGTAAACGATGCGCAGCAATTAATAGCGTTGCGAGAATTACCGACGTGGAATTCGATAAAAGCATATTTAAATCTATTCCGATCAACGATCATAAGACTGTTAAATGACGGATTTAATGCAAATAACCCCGATTAAAGATGAATATAGTTTATATAACAGAATTCGAGATTCGTTAAATTTATTATTAACAAAAATTAAATTAGATAACGCCGCAGAAGAAATGCGAATAATGAAAAGTAATTTGTACAAAAGAACGGCTTTACAGACTTATTTCAGAATTTTAATGCAATACAACGATTTTGGTGAAACAATTCACAATAAAAATAATGAAAATTTAGAAACGGTTATGGCGTATGTTCTTGAAAGAAATAATTAGCTATACCTTTGCAAAAAGCCAACACAAATTAATTATTCTAATTCTCCAAAAGTAGCTCCAAGAATTCCCGGAACTTACATGACACCTGCATTCGGTAAAACTTATAATCAGAATAGTAATCAACATTTTAATAAAAATATTCAACACGACGATTAAATAAAAATACCATCAAAGATAAATATCCATTACCGAACTCTTGCGATATCTTAGACAAATTAGGTCGAGCAAATTACTTCTTGAGCTTAGATCTCGTATCAGGATGCCACCAGATTGATATGAGAGAAGAAGACAAAGTTAAAACAACATTTATTATAGACAAAGGATTATTTGAATGAAATTAAGTATTCGACCATTGAAAAGAAATTTTTAGGCATAATTTATGCATGCAAACAGTTCAGACCATACATTGATGCTTTAAGTAGGATAAAGCTTGACGAAATAAACGTATCAGAATCAGTGATTGCAAATGATAGTTCAAGTATAAATTCAGAAGAAGAAGGTAGTTTAAATAGTAATGTGATCAGTGAGCATGAAGATTAATCCCTATTTCACAAGATCCAATTGGTACTAAATTAAAACAATTTTTCTTCTTCACCTACTGACATAGAAATTACACTGGGTCCTAATAAAATTTATAAATTTCATGCAAATCGAGATAAAGCAGAAAAAGAGATTATAAAAATATTAGAAGATTATGTAGGCGAGGGCAAAATACATATTTATTCAAAAATCTATTTAGATCATTTTAATGGAAATGCCTTAAAAATTATACGTTGTATGAGAAGAGTAGAAATTATTAAAAACCTATAACAACAATTAGAAATTTTAATTGAAAGTTATGAAGGAATTTCCAACCATAGAGGTGCAGTCGAAACAATAGAAATAATAAAAGCAACTGTTACTGGAAAAATTTACAGTAACAAGTATCAGCTTACATAAACAACTGTAATTATTGTCAAACCTCCAAATATAATATGTGACCTGAAAAACCACCATTTTAAATAACCGAACCCCCTTGTAAACCATTAGAAATTCTGTAATTCGATGTATTCAGATGTGACAACCGTCAATTTTTAACTATTGTAAATAAATTTTCTAAATTTGTAGAAGCTTACGAATTAGAGAACAGAACAGCAATTACTATTACGAAAAATTTACAGGATTAATATATGAAACTATTAGAAAACATACTATAAACAGAACCTCTAAATTAAAAACTAAAATTGTTCATCTAAAAGAATTAAAAACTTGTCTTTTCACAGACATTGAGGAACAATCGAACTTATCCCCAACCCAAGAGGAATCTTAATTTACAGATTAGGTACCGCTTACAATACTTTCAGTAATGCTGAAATACTTACCCGTATAGATTTAAGTAAAATACTAACAATTTATAAAAACCTAAGTTATGTAGAAATAGAGATAGAAATAGCGAAAACTAATTATTTAATTAATTTTGACAGAAGAATAGAATTAGTAAAACAGTTAAATGATGAAATCGATAAACAAATGAGATTTCTTGTACCTAATATTAGACAAAAAAGAGGATTAGTTAATGTGTTAGGCTCTGCAATTAAAGTCATTACAGGCGAATTAGACGCAAAAGATGCAAAAGGATATGACACGATCATAGAACAACTGATATATAATCAAAATATTGTTGATAACAAATTTGCTTTTCTTAACAAAACAACAGTACAAATAAATTCAAACTTTGCTATTATAGAAAAGAATGTAAATCATTTGTTATCAATTGAAACCAAAATCGATGTTAGCGATGCATTACAATTGTTGATTGGTAGTCTTACATCATTTTCAAATAAATTGCGTGACTAAATTGAAATTTTGAACTATGCTAAACTTGTATGTATTATACTCATTATTAATTTTATTATAAATTCATGCGACAATTTCATTTAGATGTAAAACATAAATTTCCATTTGAACTAATAATAGAAAATGCATTCGTAATCAGAAGTTTCATTATTGTAAAGTCATATCAACACGAAAACACATAATTTTGTAATTCAAATACCAATTGTATTTACTACACTCCATACCCACAACTGTTAGCAATAGTACATTTTACATTGATATAATACAATCATAAGTAGCATTAAGCGAAATTGCATATGTAGCGATGTCAAGCAATAATTGCAAAGAAATTACATTTTCTGTGTAAACAACAATATAAACAAAGTCCTGCCAACCAATGTGAATAAGAAATAATTGTTAAATCTTCTTTAGAAAACTGCTACTGCGTATAAACCATTTGTATTTTTGGAATTTTCCAATTTAAATGTTCTTATTGTTAATAAATAAGCAACATTAATTGAAAAATCTGCAACATTTGTTAAACATCATTTATTGTTGAAATATACATCATTCATAAAAACAATGACTGTCAATATCAAAATAAAGAATTAATTATTCAACATAATGTTCAGACAATAAATTAATACAAAACTCAATTTATAAAAAAAATAAATAATTCTGTAATCGCTAATGAAACTAAGATTAAACTTGACCTATTAAATTTACAAAATCAAGAAAATGAAAGATTGTATTTCCATACAATTACACAAATTCATAATGGACTATTGGATTGTTTAATTATTGCAGTATTCATGTTGAGTGTTTACAGTGCACGTAAGTGTTTTCTTAGGAAAAAGTTGAAAATTTAGGAAAAGTAATCCCAATCGGAACTTCAGGAGAACTTCAATGTTAAGCAGGGAGGAGTTATGTGTCAGCACATATAAACACGAGGCATCCTACTTTTTCTGTGAATGCATAATTATTATTGTGTCACTTTCAAGGTTTACAGCGAATCTACGTGTGATAATATCGTATTGCGATATAAAACGCTATATAACGAATATTTTCAAACGAAGGGTACGCAGATTTTCTTAACATGCTGTTCACTACTACCTATGAAATAAATTTGTTACGGTTCTAAAATAATAAAACAATTACTTTTACAAACTCCCCATCGGTCGCAAACTTGTAACTTATATAAAAATCTTGTTAAAAAATATTAAAATTTTTTCCGGGACATTCACATACATTTTAAAACTTTAAATTACTTAACACCATATATAATAAAATTATAATAAAAAAAAATCTTTGTTATAATTTATTTGAAACTCGTTGTTTACTGTATAAGTGCCTAGTAAGGAACGTAGCAATGCATTTATTTATTGAAAGGATGGAAAATATCTGGTTTCTTTGATAAAATAGGATATTTATACAAATTGTTTTGCATTGGAATAACAATTTTTTCCCCTTTTTTCCTTTTTGTGTATTATTTTATTACATTGATTAAAATTAATTAGATTTATTAAAAAAAAATTGTTTTTTCCTATTTTTATTATGTTTTTATAGGCTTGATTTAAATTATTGGTGTTCGTATTATAATTTACTGAATTGAAACAATTTATGTGTATTATTTCGCTGATTAATCTTTTGTTGTAATTTGACTCTATATCTAGAATTTGAATTTTTTCAAAAAAAATTTTGAGTCATTACACCAGCATAGTTGTTTCGTTACATTTTATGGTGCGAACCCTTCTTGTAACACGCTATGTGACAAAAAAGTAGCAATGAATTTCACTTTTAACTCTGCGCACTTATAACACGCTATGCCATGCCATGCCACGCCACGCGATGCGACGTGTGCAATGTCTGGCTTTCCAGAGTTGAGTGACGCGTGTTATGTGTTGTTACTTCCCCTTTCTTCCTCTTGCTCTACACATCTATTAATTTTCAGTTTGCAGCTGACTAATACAATGGGAGTAAAATTAGTGAAATGGAAAATGTTTTAATTAAAAAAGTACGACAAAACGAATCTTTATATAATCATATTTTGCCAGCTTATAGGGATAGCAACATGCGCTAAGAAGCCTGGGAAGAAATAGGAAGAAAATTAAAAAGCACAGGTGATAATAAATAATTTTATTGAAAATAGATTAATAATTATTCTCTTCAATGTCATTATTTGCATGCTTTCCCCTTCTGACCAGTTTTTGTTGCCATGCTAAACTACCATAAGCAGAATTAAAATATTCTTTAACTTTTTTCCGTACATAAAAATATCTTTGGTTGTAATTTCTTCTTAACGGTTGCAAGTTTATTAATCCCGAATTAGGTTTGTTAAGTGAACTAGTATCTACTTTAAAATCTTTATTTGAACAAAACATATCCTTCGATTACCAATTAACATTCGTTTGAAGAAGAACTACTTTCAAAGTAAATGGTCTCTCTGTTGATACTGATGTTTTTTTTTATATATTTACTGTAAATATGTTCAACGTGGCGTAGCTTGGCGTGCTCTATATGTGCACATTGATATAACTCGTGGAATGACGTCATATAGCGTAGCATGGCGTGGCTTGGCATAGTTATTAATGGGTTCGTACCTTCACCCGTCCCTGTATTTCAAACCGCGGGAAAATGTTTCCTCGTGTAATGGGGACTCCAAACTGAGTAATATTCTCGTAAGACTCGGTAGATTATATGTGTTAATGTTCATGTCTGTTCATGGGATCTACCGGATTCACAATGGTTGGAAGCGGATTAAAAGAGCTCTTTAACAATATTTACGCATTGAATTCAATAGCCATAAGTCGATGCATACATAACGATTCATAGAGATAAAAATCAGCACAAATTTTCCATATTCCATAAGCTGACGCATACGGATACTATTATATACAATAAAATTGCAGTATTCAATTCGATGTAGCATAGATTGCTTAAAATACTAATGGACAACAACTTCTTTGAAAATATATAATATAATTAAACAGATAGCGGTGAATAATGGTTACAAAGCAAAATTAATAGATACTTTATTAAAGAAAAAATACATAAAACTAGCTAAATATTACGGAAATAAACAAAAGAATTAGATAATAATAAAAAAATTAGAACGATTACATATATTGGACAAATAAACGATAAAATTAAAAAATAATCAGTAATATGACATAAAAATAGCTTGCAACACACTTGGAAATCTAATTAAAAATAATAAAAACAAAGTAAAAATTAGAATTAAAATCAGGGGTTTATAAATTGACGTGTGGGACATGAGATAAGATTTACATTGGTCAAATCGGAAGAAGCTTTAAAACACGCATTAAAGAACATAAAGCTAGTTATTTTAAAAATAAATCTAATTCAAATTCTGCAATTTATCTGAGAGAGCAAAATCATAAATTCGAAGACAATTATAAGATATTACACCTTAATAAAAAATACCAACAACTGAAATTTTTGGAGGCGATGCAGATTAACAAGCATAAATGTATAATAACAAGTTACTTAACGACCAAACGGATTTAATTCAATCTCCGTTACTTAATTTGTTCTGTATATAAAGAAGGTTTTCCAATTTGGGTTGTACTGAAAAAGCAGTAGAACGTTGAAACACGTATCGTGTGAAATTTAAAATTTTAAAAATTTATGAAACATTTTGTTTTATTTAATTGTGATTCATAATGAATTTTCGCCGAGTAGGGGGCAATACCATCGAATTGAAAAAATTATGGCAGGGCACGTGTACTCGTGTGCGGTAAGGGCGCATAATATGCTGACTCATCATTCAATTGCTAAAATTATTCTACAATCAATAGATTTAACACCCGATCTCACTGCAGAATAAGACAGAATTTTATGCAATGCAAGAATGCAGTAAAGTACTTGCTCAGAAATTTGAAAATGAATTGATTATATTTAAACTCTTGCAAAACAATTCATCGAAGCAGAAAGAAAGGAATTTGCATCTTGACACTGTCCAGAAAATGATGCCTTAATTTTATGCCAGTGGCCACTTCTAATATGCAAAATCTTGCCATATATATCTGCAAGATATGTTTGATTTGAAGGAAAAAATGACAGCTGAACTTTTCACTGCTGAAGGATACTTTACAATTAGACGTTCCGACAAATTTTGGTGTGGACAGACATGATAATTGAGCAATCATTGATGAGGACGATGAAATGTCTTGACGGCCTTACTCGTGGCCGAGGAGTCCAGGAAAGTGTGCATTCTAAATGGACTTTAGGAATGGTATCCCTGCACAATATTTGTGACGAAGTTGAAAAGTTTTGCGATTTCAATACTTTAAAATTCAAACGGAATGACCAAATATATTCACTTGGTGTTATGAATGCATGCATATAGATAGATGATGAGATTGTCCCGATTAATCCTTCACTAATTTGCCAAAGAATGTGCATTGCAAAAGGACTTGAAAATTTGCTTACGTACGAACTTGCTCCATTTCTATTATTCCTTTTCAATAACGAGGGCATGCGCAAATGTAGTAAATCTTCTATGTTTAAAGCATTTAAACAATATTCTAAAAAACATTTTGAAAATACGATGAATATGATCGACGGAGGATACTTATTACACCGAGTCATTCGGAATCGCGGTGAATCGTTTTCATTAATATGCAATAAATATGTTACCTAATAGAATTAGTAAATAGCTACATATATCTAGGACATCAAATCAAAATATCAAGAGTCAACCAAACTTGTGAACTTAACAGAAGAATCAATATGACATGGGCAGCCTGCGGGAACTAATAGATGTTTTTATAAGTGATATACCTATCTGTCTTAAAAGAAAGGTTTTCAACTAATGTATCTTACCAGTACTAACATACGGCGCTGAAACTTTATCCCTAAATTGATCATTCACAAAAAAACTGAAAATATGTCAGCGAAAAATGGAGAGGGCGTTGCTAGGTGTATCACTAAGGGATCACATTAAGAACGAAGACCTACGCAAAAGAATATGAGTCACAGACGTCGTCGAACGCATAACAAAACTACAATGGAAATGGACTGGACACGTAGCTCGTATGAAAGATGCCAGGTGGACAAAAAGACTTATCGAATGGAGACCATGGGAAGATAAGCGCAGTAGAGGAAGACCACCGGCAAAATGGACTGACTACCGAAGGGAACTGCGAACAACTGGATCCAACAAGCACATGATAAAACGAGATGGAAAGTTTTGGGGGAAGCCTTCGTCCAGCAGCGGACACAAAAGGCTGCCTGATAATGATGATATTACCTACGTTTGATTGAACTATACATCCAATGCTATTATCGTATTTGACGGATATCCGGAAGATGTAGCTAACTGTAGTACCAAATAAGCAGAGCGATCACGACGGTAACGAAAAACTGCTTCAGTGACAAGTCAATGATCCCAACTGTGTCACAAAGTAAATTCCTGGGCAACGATGCAAACAAGAACCGTCTTATTGACATGTTGGAAACAAAATTTGAAGCTGATAGCTTCATAGTCAAACAAGCTACGGAAGACGCGGATACGTTAATAATCAATACCGCAATAAGCATTTCATCGGCATTTGATTTCGTAGTAGTTGTCGGCGAACATGTAGATCTTATTCTTTTGACGGTTCTATGTACACGTTCAAACATATATATTCTTAAACCAGGAAAAGGAAAGATTTTTCAACAAATATACTTGATAAAAAGTATTATAGATAAAACAGCCGCAGATCATATTTTATTCTTGCATGTCTCCAGTGGCTGTGATGCAACATCAGCATTATTTAATTAAGGAAAAATTAAATTTATTAAGGTACTCCGAAAAAATCCAGTTTTAAAAGAGGTAATCCAGGTATTCAAAAATTCAAATGCAGATCAAGAGATCATTGCTAAAGCTGGTGAACGCTTCCTTCTTGAATTATACGGTTACAGTAACTTGAAGGGTATGAAAAATATGCAAATTATGCATGCTTCAAAACATCAGCATATAAAAGTAAATTTAATATTTCGTCGCTACCACCAACAAAAGCAGCAGCACAACAACATTCGTTCAGAACCTACCACCAGATTCAGCAGTGGCATGGGAACGAAAAAAATCCAGAAAAAAAGAAATTAAAAAATTTTTTGTTTTTTTAAATTAATTTTTACTTTAACCATTATAACATGCAACAATCGTAAAAGAAACATTTTTCCCTAAACTCTAGATAATAATATTTTGCTTTTTAAATAAATAAATAAATTTAATTTCTTTTTCGCTTAACTCTTATCAGATTGTTCCGATAGACAGATAATACACCTAAACATTTAAAGCCTATTAATAAATTTACATAAATAAATGAAAGCTGAATTTTGTGCATGTTTTTACACAGGAAACTTATCCCAAAAAAGAAAGAATTTGCCTCATTTTAGTTCTTGCAAATTATCGTTTCAAAAATTGAAATGAATGAATTTTAAATTAATCTTGATACGGCATAATGTACTTAAGGGTTCAATAGATTTTTCTCTCATTTAAAAATAAATATATAGTTTACTATGTTCAAGCACACGTACATTAAAAATATCAAAATCGCGGATCTGGATACTTTGATGCCAAGAAAATGTACAAAAATATTTTGTTTGCTGTTAACAAACAAAGTTTTGTTTCAAATTTTATGGGGATATTCGTTTTAATGGTATTTAACTAAAAAAAAAAAATGCCAACTCTATATGCAGCTCGGGGCACTAATTAATCAGAAATGGGAAAATATGCCCGTGAGCAGTGTAGCCCCGGTCTCCCTTATTTTAATTCGCTCGTATGCCAAAGCTATTAATTTTACAAAAAAAAGGTTATTATATAATTGTTGGAAGTTTTCTCTAGTTTTCTTTTTGTGTCGAAATGTTTTTATCGTGGAATGATTCGGAAAGGAGATATTGTCAAAAAACTACTATTAGGCGCCATATTGAAAAAATGGCGGGCCGATAGGCAAAAATACGAGGTGGCAAAGTTGAAATTCGGAAAGAGCACATTGAAATATAAATTACCCAGTTTCAAATCTCCCGGAAAACTTTCCAGGTAAAACTACCAAATGACTGTACTATAACCTATTGTTGCCATGCCCAACCAGAAGAAAGCGAACAGTTTGAAAAGTTAGTTATTTCTGGACGAAGGTTCGTTGATTTTAATGTCCTGTTTAAGCAACTACAGAACGAATCCGCACATAGTGCATTGTCGTGTGGTATAAACATTTTAAAATTATTAAGGAAAAAATGAAAAGATTTAAAAGTTTCATAAAAATAAAATGCGAGTATGTACACATTCCTAATAAAAAATTACAAACAAAAAAGAAAAATCATATTTTTTTTATAATGTGCAACTACATAACCACTTTAAAAACAGAAGAGCCGGATAATAAAATGGATATTAATTTATCAATTACGGCAGGAGTGGGATTCTCTGCTGGACAAAACATAATGGGAGCAGCAGACATACCGTGCATGTCGTACAACACTTATTCACATTGTGACTAAAACTGCAGACTGGTAAGGATAATATCTAATGTATTGTATTGATTAAAAATAGTTCTTTTATGATTCCGTCGTTTTCGAAATGGAACAAGCTGCTGCCGAGAAACCTCGATTAGCTCATGAAGCAAGCAATATTCATGTAGATGGAGTTCCTCTGATAACAGTTGTTGCCGATGGAAGTTGGGCCAAGCGATCGCATGGATGATTCTTTATCAGATCTTGTGAGTAAACCTTATATTTAGTTTGCTTATTATATTATATATAATATGTTTTAAAGCTGTTGTTCTCGGATATAAAACAAAAAAAGTTTTGTACCTTGCCGTTAAAAATAAGTACTGCCTTATGTGCGACCGGGCGGAGAAAATAATGTAGCAGCAAAATAACATACTTGCTTTAAGAATTGGGATGGAAGATCTTCGTCTATGGAAATAGCAATTATTTTAGAAGGATTTACGATGAGTATGTATGGTATTAGGTAATTATCTCAATTGATAACTGTACATCATACTTATCCAACATATATTACAGATATAATAAAATTATAGCAGGTAGCGATAGCAGTGTATATATGTCACAGCTTAAGAATCGACCTTATCAAAACACACCCATCGAAAAAAAAAATTAATGTAATAATCATTTATTATGTAATTTATGCCAAAAAATAAGAACACTCTCCGAAAATAAATCATTAGGGACGGGTCATCTTCGCAATGTGGTGGCCAATAAAAATAAAAACTTAAGAGCATCTGTCAATAAGGCAACCGATATCAAAGACGGAGAGGTTTATATGATTAATGTACTACATGATAAAGGTATATAGATGCATTCTTTCACATTTAAATAAATAATAATATAAACCAATTATTCAATGTTAACACATAACTCCTCCCTGCTTAACATTGAACTTCTCCTGAAATTCCGATTGGGAATCCTTCTCCTGAATTTTCAGCTTTTTCCTAAGAAAACACTTACGCGCACTGAAAACACTTAATATAAATACTGCAACAATTAAACAATACAATAGTCCATTATGAATTTGTGTGGTTGTATGGAAATACAATCATTCATTTCCTTGATTTTGTAAATTTAATAGGTCAAGTTTAATCTTAGTTTCATTAGCGATTATTTAAATTTGATTTAAATTGAGTTTTGTATTCATTTGTCTGAACATTATTTTGAATAATCAATTCTTTTATTTGATATTGACAGTCATTGTTTTTATGAATAATGTACGTTCTCAACAATAAATGATGTTTAACAAATGTTGCACATTTTTTAATTAATGTTTCTTGTTTATTAACAATAAGAACAGTACACAGTAACAATTGTTTTGCAGTTTCTACAGCATCTGTTTCATTTTTACTAGTTTAACGTCTTCTCTGTCAGAATTTATTTATGGCTCAGTATCCGTCTCGTGGTCTTCGCACAATTTGTCAATTATGTTAGCGTCTATTTGTTGTATACGCAAGCTAGGTACAATATATTTTATGCTTAAAATCTGAAATGACTGAATAACCCTATCTC
>JAODAH020036581.1:0-14853 GCA_027574865.2 Coproporus ventriculus | reverse complement strand
TTTTAATGTATGTGTGCTTAAACATAGCAAACTATACATTTATTTTTAAATGGGGAAAATCTATTGAACCCTAAGGTACAATATCCTGTATCAAGATTATAATTCATTCATTTCAATTTTTAGAACGATAATTTACGAGAACTAAAATCGGGCAAGTTCTTCTTTAATTTTTGGGGCAAGTTTTCCAACTTGAAATTGGGTTTTTCATTTATTTATGTAAATTTAATAATAAGCTTAAATTATTTATGTGTATTAACTGTCTATCGAAAGAATCTGATTAGAGCTAAGCGAAAAAAAATTAAAATTAATTTATTTGTTTGCAAAGCAAAATATTATTATCTAGAGTTTAATGAAAATAGTTTCTTTATATTTGTTGTTATGTTATAATAGCGAAAATTTTTACAAGTCTCATTGCATAATATACTATTAACGAACTATATTTGAGAAAAAAAAATTGCTGCGACATGAATGTTTTAATAGAACAAATGCGAAATTTTCCCAACAAATGAAATTTATTTAAAAAAAATCTTGAGTGAAACTGGATCTGCAATACGATTTGTCGTACGACTTAAGTCTGAACAACGGTATCAATTGTATCGTGTATGCACTTCCTGTGCAGCCTGAAGTATGACCCAGTCTTGCTCTTCAATAATCTGCACTTCTAAAAGGAACGCTCGTCAAAAGCCCATGCTGCAAATCGTTGAAACTACATGTCGCTCAATTTCACTTTCCACTTGTCGAACTAATGGTGCTACTACAGATCATAACGTGTAGGGGCTCCTTAACTTTTTATGTAGATTTTAAATTTAATAATAATCTGCAGGTGACGATTATTCATATTTATGTGCTTAATTTTATGATTAATTCTATTTAAAATTGATGTTTTCTTATGAGAATATGCCAGGTAATTTTAAGTAGGTCAACAACCAAATTATTCTATTTGAGGTTGAAAATGACAAACCTTCTATCGCAATTTCTCAAACAATTTATTATTTATTTACTGAAAATCTGTTTCTGAATTCTCATAACAATTACGTACGTCTATCTGTGATCCTGATTTTTATATTGCTATTTGTTTTGACAACACTTTCGATTAGATTTACAAGAACAAAAATATAGCGTAAGTGTGGAACTTAAATGGTAGTAACAAAGCCAACATATTTTTCGGGACTGGGAGTTAGCAGCTGATATAATCTGAATCTGAAGTTAATCTTTCCACGGGAAGTTTCACAGCATGCTTCATTGAATTGAATCTTTCCCTTTCACTGATTTTGCAATTTAACTAGCTAGACGTATTTTCGCTTTTAAGCAATTATGGAATCTTTTTTCGTAGATTTTATGTAAAAACAGTTTGTATATTTCAATTGCAAAAAACACCCTCCAAAATAAAAAATTCTACCAACTTCGAATTATTATAATGAGTTTACAACAAAGAAATAAACAAATTTACTTGTTGTTGCAAATCAGTAATGGATGTTGTAGCCTCCACGGATAAAAATTCTTCAATTTATTCATGACTGTTACGTGTCAAATATTATTATTATTCAAATTTGCTTTTTTTCTTTGTACTCCTTAATTATAATGATATTGAAAACATAACTTTAGTGCATTTCTATTAATAGCACCGCAGTATTTAATCCTAAATTTTGGTAATAAGATAAAATATTATTGCTTAAAAACGATTTGAACTGTAAAATGATGATGCTACATTAAGGAGGGCAGATTTGAACTGGCTTATAAATGAACTGTCAGTGTTATGAGCAAGTTGATTTAATGCCGGTCTCTAGAATGCGAGTTACAACTATGGTCCTGATTGGGGCGATTGGCAATACGGTAAAAAATATTCTCGCTCGAATTGTTGCTAGAGCACGATTATAATGTTAAAATTTATAACTCTTGCGTCAAAAAGTAAGTGAGAGCATGCGGTGCACTTTTAATTGATCGTTACTTTGTTACATATTCTTCGGAGCAGGGTTCATTTTTAAGTGTCGTCCTGGGTCTCAAGCCACTTTGCAGCAAGCAGTTGCTTATAATTTCATAGAGTAAAACAAAACAAAAAGAAACATTTACCCTTTCATTAGTTTTTTTTTCAATATCCACTTTAAATTGTAATTTATTTCCTATTATTAATAATTCTTCTTAATAAAATTATAGTATCCTTTAAAGTTTAGAGTGGAATAAAGTGACTGCACTAGTAGTTGATAATTTAATGGAGTCGGTAAATTCAAAATTTAATTACTTTAACCCCGTCATTTTAAAGCGACATCATTTTTTTTTTAATCTTCTACTTTTTTATGCTAAAAATTAATATACATAATGTGATGGAATCCCGATAATACATATCTCAAAGGATCGAGGATTAAATACGAATTATCGAGATTTTCAAATTAGCGGAATTACAAATTAACACAAAAAAAAAATGAAACAATGAGATTTTAATTGCACAACTTAGACTAAACTAACTATATGTCGGGATTGAATAGCAGAGAAGGAAAATAATGTTTAGTAAACGTTTTGGTGTATAATAAATAATATAAATTAACGACATTTTTCTTTCGCAAAAACGAATTTTAAGACGTTGATTGATATCGTTATAAAAAATAAATACGGATTACGAGGGGACGAAATTGCATTGCTTCTAAGAAATAATGAGAGGACCGTTAATTTGATATGAATTACCGAAATTCCATTGTAATATGAAAGTGAATTTGTCGAGCATTCATTAATGAGATCTGCTAAAAAAGATGTAATAATAGTTGATCTCTTGGTACTTGTTGTTGATCATCGGCTGCTCTAGTAGTTGATCAGTTTAATTTTTAAGAATGCGGCTGTAATGCTTCCAATAAGGTAAAAAAGAAATTAAAGCACATACGGTCAAATATATTTAGCTTATATTTCAGAAATATGTAATTGAGAAATAAACAAATTCATGTGCATCACAATACACGTGATAGAAGCAAAACTTCTTAAACCTTGAGAAACCTTAAACGACCTCAAAGAAACATTAACACTTTTGATATTTACGCATTTAACATTTCACTTTTAACATTTTGACTTTTGACATTTACACTTTTGACATTTACACTTTGGACATTTACACTTTTGACATTTACAATTTTGACATTTCACTTTGACATTTTCACTTTTGACATTATAATTTTGACACTTCACTTTTGACATTTTCACTTGTGATATTTTCACTTGTAACATTTCACTTTTAATATTTCACTTTTGACATTTACACTTTTGGTATGCTGCTGCTTCTTATCTTTTAACTTGTTGGTGAGATTAACAAGCTTTGGATGTTGTAACTAAGAGGAATCTATAAATCCTTTTACTTCCGTCACACTTCCGTCGAGAAATGTCGGCCACTTAAATTGTTTTTTCTGTATTGGTGTATCAGTTTGCTGCAAATCTACGTAGATCTTCAAGCTTAATTGCATTCATCCAACATGTGTTTCGAAAGAATACTGCCTGCTTAAGTTTATTCACAGATCACACCTATTTTAAAATTAATATTGGCGGATCTTCCTTCATGCATCCATACATGATCCATATCCATATTAAAACTGTACGTACTTTTCATCACTTGTTCTTATTTTTTAAACAATTCGGCGCTCACCATTAACAGTTCCGATGTATTTCGAGAAATTTTTACATGCTGTGTCTTTTGGAAGCCATTAAGCTTATCCATAGTGAAACAATTTTTTCAAATGAAGATACTGAATTACAATTCTGTTTAAAATGTTGCGGATCTAACACCAAAAAATTCACTGTATCGACGAAACACAGTTACTTGGGGTAGATTTTCGTTACCAAATTTGAGTTGTAGTCGATACATTGTCGTACATTCAAAAGAAACTCTATAGTCGTAGTAATTCATAACGCAAATCAGAGAGAGAAAAATTCAATTGATTTGAGTGATTCCTTTTTGTGGTATGTATTAGTTTGATGAGTTAATTGAGCTAAAACCTCATCGATACTTAAAATACAGATGATTTTCCAAATTTTAACGATTTCTTTTGCATTATTTTCCTCATCTTGTTATATGACTTTGCAGATACTGAATAGAAAATTAACGGTATATAGCAGTACGAAGAAATTAAATTAAAATAATAAAAATTTTATTCCTATTTCTGCTTTCAGAATATCACAAATAGTGTTTTACAGAGGTTACGAGGCAACCTAGCCTGGGTCTAGTCCAAATTTATTGTTTTTGAGCGTAATATTGAATCCTTGCTTTTAAACGCAACCCTGCTCTGAGCTATTCTTTGTTTTAAGTGCTTAGTGCTTACCATATCCAAAAATTTTACAACCCAAATAGCAAAAATCAGTGACTTCTTCCAGTTCCTTTACTTTTATAAAATTGTTATTTCTAGGTCCGTGTTAATGGATAAATGCCGCTGTGCTTTAGAAAACTCACCCGAGGTGCTCGTACGCGTGGCCTAAAATTTTCCGTTATGCAATTTATTGTATAAAATACTATTCTCCTGTCACAATAATTTTAATTATATACGTTTTAAAATAATTCGAATTGGATAGAAGCCGGTAACGAAAATAAAAATATTGTAATAGGCAACCTAGTTTTATTGAAATGATATTAATTTCATTAATTACTCTAACTTAACTCAATTATTAATTATGGAACTAAACCAATATACAATTAGCAAGTTTTCCGATTCAATACTCCTTTGGAGAATTCAAACCATGTGTGCAGTTAAATTTATTGCTATTGGAACATTTACCGATTGTAAGTATCTCATCAACTAAAAAACGAAATTCAAAATTTCTCAACTTCCTTAAAACTTTTTCTATGCTTATTCTGAAGAGTACTTGAAGAACATTTAATGCGTGTATATAATATTAGGATGGAGCTTAAATTTTTTCCAATTCTTTAGAGCGTAGGGTTAAAAGATGTCCGAGTTCCCTGAAAATCACACTCATAAAATTTGGCATCAATCGGTCTAATCTAAATGTTGCTGCAAGGCTCTTAAAAATCTTACATAAAAAGGTCAAATTTGACAAAAACGATCTCATTCGATATCATAGTTATCACAACATTTGATTCTAGCTATATTTATTTAAAACAATTAAGGGTCCTTTTATTTCAACTTTGCAAATTTTCAACTTTAAATTTTATAACATTTCTTTAATTTTCTACATTTCTTTAACTCTTAAGTTTCTCATTCCACTTCAGGTAATTAAGCAAAAAAATAAAATAATAAAACTAACCACACTATGGACTTATTCTAAAAATTTGTAACGTCTAGGGCCAATTCTGGCGCCGGTCAAAAGTAACGAACGAAGTTATAATCAATTGAGAATTTAATTTTAATTTTAAAATATACTAAATCAATCTCACACGATGCGAGTTTTCTACTGGTGCAATATAAATTTATAATAACATTTTTATATAACAGCACCTTTATTTTGTTTTATAAAGGCAACATTATATAACTTCTGTTGTTAAGAACTTCAATTTTCAATCAATGAAGAAAAACAATTTTATTTAATGATCATGTTTATTATGTCAATGTAATTATTATATATTTTAGTTACAATTAGAAAATGGAGATTTAAAATGATGACTCTAAGAAAAATGTCCTACAAAGGATTCACTCAGATGAACCATCTGCAATATCATGGCCGAAGTTGCATTTAATTAGCTTAGGAGAAATATGAAGATATATAAATATTGAATATACAGAAAACAGAAAGATCGCTAACAAGCAAAACAAACTAAGTTAGCAGGAACAATGAAAGATACAAAGAAGTAAAAAATATTTTAAAAAAATTCTTTTAGTTAATTCTAGGACACGTTTATTCGATATTGATTATTTGAATTCTTATATATTACGTGTGAGTAACATTTTAATTGACTTTCTTGTATATTTGTACTAATTTTAACTGGCATGCTTCTACAGTTTTATCCAAATATGATGAAAACTGGTTTAGTTAAATTCGAAGATAATTGATTTAATTTTAGCGAATTGTACTGTATCTAAATATGTATTCATTGTTTTGTTTTTTTTTGCTGGATTCCAAGTTTATCATTACCAAATCGTCAATATAGGTCGCTACGCTATTTCTTAGCAAAATAATTAAAACATCAGTTATATGACAATAAATAATAGAGGTCTCAGAATTGTACCATATAGGACTCCATTTTTATGTCTTGAAGCTACTATTTGTTGTTCCTATTTTGAATACTTGAGTCCGTTCCCTTGGATATCTTTTTATAAATCAAAGGCAATTTCTCTTATATCATATTTCGGATAATAATATTTCGCGATTAACTGTATAGAATGCTTTTGAAAGATCTAAAATGCAGGTATTGTTTAAATTCTTATCAGATCAATGATGAAACTTAATGTATCTTTTGTTCCCATAATTTTCTTAAAACCAAATGAAATTTTGATAAAATATCATGTTTCACTAATTCAATTAAGGGATAATGTATTATTTTTTCAAATATCTTAACTACATTTTTTTCTGAGGATTGTCCTATCGTGCACCTCTGATGATTCCTTTAGAAGCTCTGTTTCTTCATTGAAGTCTAGTAGTTTTTGCAAAGGGATTGTTTTAAGCTCTTCTTGGGCAGATTAGATATAAAAGAAATTGGTTTATAATTAATAGCTGGAGTTTTGTTTGCACTCTTACATAATGCTATCACTACATCGTTTTTATAAGAAGCACGCCTTCATTTTATTTTCAGCTATTTCGCGAGGACTGAGGAACACTGCGGGAACATGTGGGGGCAGTTGCAAATTTGAATACATGCAATCAAAGGCAAGGGTGCGATAGATCGACCTATTCACAATAAAAAAATAAGTAGCATTTTTGCGAAGTCCCTCACATTGTAGATAACCTCTCACCTACGAACTCCCCCTCCCCTTCACTCCAACTCTTGTGGGTGGGGTGGTTGGTTAATAAACTACTTTTAGCGTCACTCAGATAAAACGACAGAGATGTAGTAGTTTTCTATTCCCTTCGAGGTGCTTAATTAATGTGTCTCACCTTTCGGGATGCTTGATTAATGTGAGTACTCTTGCCTTTCACTGCTCAAGTAAATGCTCAAAATGGTGACCTTGAACTTAAATTCAATTGTCGATCCGCATTTCAAATGACTGTACACAACTGAGAAGTAGGTGTCTAGTAATATGGACACAGGCATTCCTGATTCGCTCAATCATATTCTCACGAGTTGTTGGTACTTTTTGTTACACTTTGTCTTTTACGATCTTTTACGACGCCTACAAAAAAAATCTAGCGAAGTTAGATTTCGTAATCTGGCAGGCCAATTTATCGGGTCAGCTCTACTGATCCAGCAACCACGGAAATCATGATCAAGTATTTTGCATGCTACTACCGAATAATGCGCCAGACAACCGTCATGCTCAAATCCCATATTCTATCGCACATCTAAACTTAAATATTCAAGTAACTGTGACAGTTCATTGTCCAGGAGAAGTCTTGGTACATTTTACCGTTTAAATTGTCTTCAAAAATGTGGGAACCGATGGGTTTGTCGCCAATTATCCCGCACCGCAAGTTATGTCGATTAATAGCTTCATGATTTGTACAAGTTGATTTATCAGAAAATAATACTAATAATAATTTCTGTTTCATTTCTTACTATTACAGCTCCATCTGTCGAGAAACAAAAAAAATTTCGGACAAATCGTACGTAGCTTTCGAGGTAGAATCCGAATCTGCAATAAATAATAGGGGTTCTCATTTAAGATTTCAAATTTGCCGTCCGTCCCGCTCACAGGAGGAGTAAGGTTGAGCGTAATTTAGTACTACCAGAAGCCCACTTCGGAGATATTAAAGTTTTGATTCAGCAAATTTTTCTGTACGATGCGAATTTTTCGAGATATTACAAATTAGAGGTTAAATGAATCACCCATTATATTGTGACGATTTCATCCTTAACAACAGGAAATAACGAAATAAAATTTGCCAAGTAATAAAAAAATACAAAAGTGAAGTTGGCCAATTGTGTCATAACCACAAAAAAGCAAATATTACGTCAATTATGTGCATCTCTCAAACGTCCGCCTTTTATTCACGTATATTTAACCCTCGTAGTAATGTCCAAAGGTTACGAAGAATCAATCAGCGCCATTCACCCAAAATTAAGGAAAATAGCCGAAAACTAAGCTGGAATTAATTGATTCAAATATATAATAATATGTTAAGATAATTTCTTAGTCATATTAACACTACAATTAATTACAATTCTCCTTCAGATAATCTTTTTTCCATGTTATTAATGTAAAAAATACAAGACTTTAAAAGTAGCAGTTTATTGAGCGACTGGAATATAGCTACATATACAAGACTTATAAACGTACTGCATGTAAATTCTTAAACTATAATGAATGTAGGGGAATGAACCAACAGTGTAGGTACAGAGTATGTTTATGCATAGACCTACAAAGGCATAAATTCAAGATTAGAAAAACCGTTTGATGTCCGCAATGATCGCAAGATAAGTTAAAATAAAACGAGTGTGAGGGATATGGTTGCAAGCACTTCATAAAAATCATTATCCTGCTCTTCTTCCTGCATGTTGGGTTTTATTATTACTCTAGTTAAAAAAATATTTTTATTTTAATATTATATTTGTAAAACTTTCACGGTTTAATACAATAAATCAACTAAGATAAATCTAAGTTTAGTAATCAATTTCTTTTTATTCTTTTAATTGAAATGTTTAGTTCTTCATTTAATTTTAAATTTTAATAAAAATTCTAAAGGAGTATTGCCGGATGCTGGTGCCTTCCACGATTGAAACACTGTAGAACTAAAAGGTTTGCAGCTTCCATTTCATCGATAACTTTCTTTTCATGCACCCTCTTGTGAATCAGTCGTTGGATATTGAAAATTAACACTTAAAGCAGGTACAATGAGACATTAAATACCTCAGGACATCACAAAAATAGACAGGTAAATAAATCAATTTTCAAATTTCAACTTCAATAAGTATTTTCTTTTTTTTTACATGAACCCCCCACCTCTGATTTACATGCATGATATTAAATTAATTGATGAACTTTTTAATGATTGATATATGTATATTCGTTTTTTTTTCAACTATTGTAAATCTAAAAATTAAGAAATGACAAAAATGTGTTGCCTTATTTTTGTTCATAACAAAATAATTATGAAACTACAAATTGATTTAAGACATTTAAATCAATAATTCGATGTTTGCGTCCCTAGTTAGTTAATAAAATAAATTTGTTCTTTGATGGTTAATTATGACAATTATAAAAACCAATTTCTTCGGCCAACGTTTCGGTTTATTATCATTAAATCTTCATCAGCGCTACAATAAATATACAAAGGATGCAAATAAAATTTAAAAAATTCTTATCTGAAAGTAAAATATTTCACAAACATTAAAAAATCACTAATAGTCAAAAATTTAGTTTGTTGAATTTTTCGCCTTCTATGCAGCATTGCTTGATGTCGTTGATTGAATGAGAACTGCATGTAAAATAATTACATATCCCGAAGTTATGGATATAAATTTATGTAATTTTTTGAAATATTTAAAGAACTATTTCGTCATATTTATGTATGTATGTTTTAAAAATTGACATCTAAACTTTATAATTAGCATTTTAAACAAAAATGGATTTTCTGGTTGTTAAATAAAAATGATTCAATTTACTTATTTTAAAACAATTTCTATTTATAAATAAAATGAAACGAATAAATTTAAATATATTAAAATAAGCAAGATATAATGAAGGTAGAATGGTCCTATAAAAAGTTTTAAGTAAGGGATTGGATTGAATAAGGCCTGGTATCCAAAGCAGAATACGGTTGACTAATTTTAAAACAAATTAAGAAAATGGGCAAAGGGCGACTTATTTTTCAATTAAATTACATAAAATGATGAGAATGAATTAGATTAATACACGGCATGCCAAAAATGTATTTACTTAAAAGACAAAGTTTATATTTGCAGCAGTAAGTGATTAGTAAAGTAGTTTTAATGGAAATCGTCCTCGTGTGACATTAAAGGGAAATATTTGCTAGACTTAAATTTAGAGGCGTAGACTAAAATCCCAGAGACTCCCCTCAAAAACCATTATTTCATAAGTTTTGTTTAGACTTTTGCTTCAAAATGTGTACTAATATATAATGAACACTATAATTACCTATACAAACATTACTTTTATAAAATTAAAGAAAGTATATACAGGAAGAATTTTAATGTTTTTAAGACTATTCAAAGCTAAAAAAGTACTCCTATATCTTATGAAAATAAATGCACGTATGCATCAGCAAACGGAATTTAACACGGAAACCTTCCGCCATAAAACAAAAATTATAAACTCTGAAAAATCAACCCGCCAGATTTCTGGTCAAAAATGACAATAGTTTAGCTTTTTCATCATTTTGTTTGTATTTCTTGCGCTTCTGTAGGCATGCGAAACAATGTACAAATAATCGGAGGTCAAATTCGAATTCCTCGGGAAATTTCCGGTCGATTATGTACTTTCAGACTTTATTTTTATGCACTTTCAACATTATTTGTTTTTTAACAGAAAAAATATTTTAATAATTTATTAAAAGTAAAATAACTTTGAATGAAAAAATTTAAAAAAATTCACTGAGAATTATATGTTTTTTGTAAGATTTTATTGTGATTTATGAATTATAATATATACAAATTTCCAATGAATTTAGAACTCCTGCTAATTTATCCAAATTATTTATAAATAGAAAAACAAAGCAAAATTTATACGGCGGTTCTGTTTATAAGTTATTCTGTGGTGAACAAAATTGTAAGGAAGTTGCAAATTAATTAAAACGGATTCGTTAGTTAAGAATCATATCTGCGAATATCAACATGAGTTCCCAAATATAGAAAAAGAAAAATTCTGCATCATGCACAAAAGAGTAGAAAATTGGATTTATTGAAATCCTTAGAAATTTATCAACGTAAAAATAAGAATGTCGAGTTGCTTAATAACCAGATTGATCTACAATACTTCCCTTGCACTTTAATCACTTTAATTTTAATGCTGCACCTGTTCTGTACCACAAATACAAATTTGTGCTTTTCCCATTTCAAATTTCAAAGAAATTATTAAGTTATCCCCTTCATCAAATATGTCAAATCAGTTATTGGAATATATCCGTTTGAGAATGACCAAAAGCGAGTTGGAACTAGTCGCGAATAAGATTAAAAAAGTGGTAGAGCAAAGTAATTGTTTTATTTCACCTACACGTGATATTTAGAAGTTAGTATAGAAAGTTATTACCTTGGATGGAGCCTAATAATGAAAGAAAACTGGTTAGGAATGTAAAAGACTCATATATTTAAAAATTGCTTTTCAGATATTTCAACTACTTTTAACTCACAGACACAGACACGAGCATGGCTTCAAAATCGAATCACCTAAAACAGCATAAATAAGCAGCAACAAGAAGTAAAATAACTAAACAGATTTGCATAAAAATAACTGCAACACAAAAACATTCAGTAATGTAACATTCATCATTTCAATTTTTTAGAACGATAATATACGAGAAATAAGATGGGTCAAGTTTTCCTTTTTTTTTGAGGGGCAAGTTTTCACAAATTAAGTTTTCATTTATTTATGTAAATTTATTAATAAGATTAAAATGTTTGCGTGTGTTAACTGTCTATAGAAAGCATCTGGTTAGAGCTAAACGAAAAAGAAAATTATTTATTTCTTTGCAAAACAAAATATAATTATCTAGAGTTTTGGGAAAAAAGTTTCTTTACGTTTGTTACATGTTATAATGGTTAAAATAAAAATTAATTAAATTTATTTTATAATTCTTTATTTAAATAACCCGGGAAAATTTGCCCCATAGTCTGAGAAAACTTGCCCCATATGCGGGGCAAATTTGCCCAAAACTAACGTTTTATAAAATATTGTTTTATTCATTGTAGGGACGACATTCCAATTATATTATATTATGTTCACAAAGTAGACTCATTTACGCACCAAATGCTGTGGTGATATTTGTCAAACCTACGTTACAATGCTAGAGAGAGGAAAAGATCCAAAACATGAAAACATGCTCCGGTCTCCTCTATGACTTGTGACAATATCGCCATACGAATTTTATAATTGTTGAAATTATCATTTACACTTTTTGATCTAATATAGCTTTTGTCACATTTTTTTGTTAATTTCTTGATGTTTTTATACCACTAACATTCTGTTGTTTACTTGTTAATTAAAATTAAGTAGCCATTATTAAAAAGAGGTCACCTATAAATATTTGCATCAATAAAATCAAGAAAGGAAATAAAAAATGATAATGTTCAATAAATTATTTACTTACATAAACGTCTTCAGCTTTTTCACTCCAAATTATTAAATATTAAACAATCAATATTCTTTATAATATAATTATGATAATTATCAGGTTTCAATTATTCACTTGAAAATGATGTGTATATTATCTATAAAATTGTTAATTTTACTGACTGACGAATAATTTAAAATTCATTATTTATTTATCTAAGTTTACAATTTCAAATACACGAAGGTATATTATTAATAGAGTGACAAGGCTTTAAAAATTTTTAAATTCTAAATCAATAAAATTTATATCCTCTAACCTCTTCCCTATATAATGGGTAATTTTATTTCAAGTGTGCTAGAAGCAGGGTAGGTCGGGAAAGTTGCTCTATGATTTTTTCTCCGTTTCTATGATTTATTAGAAATCATTTTGTCCGCTTATGGTATGAAACCTCTAAATAAAAATTATAGAAGTTTTTTAACTTTTTTGTTATTTTTCGACTTTTATCTAAAAAAAATCGTATTTTGCATGTGAAAATTGCAATTTTAACATAAAAGAATATTGGAATACATGTAATTGATCGGAAATTTTCCGTAAAAACCGACAATGAAGACCTTTTCAGTCCATGTCCTGCATTTTTTCCGTAAAATGGGAACACCGGTTTTATACCCCTGTGTATCTGTGTAACAGTCAATCTTCATTACCCGACCAAAGCTCAAGTTTACATATTTTGACCTAAAACATACCAAACATTATATATGTTTGTATATCGGAGACATATGGGTTGAAGAATTAAACAAAAACAAAAAATTGATTTTTTCTAACTGTGATTGTCAAAAACACACATTTTCCGACACAACAAATATTTTTATAGCGAATCTGTTAACAGGATTGAATTCTATGGATAATTTTACGTAAAAAATACTTGCTCCCATTATTTTTCGTCGCAATGATTTTCCCCCTTGTGAAGAAAATATTCGAAAAAATGAGAAAAAACTCATAGAAATTTAGGAGTTAAGGAACGAAAGGTCGAAAATATTATCTTTTTTAGCCTGTATGAAATTACGGTATTTTCAACAAGGAAAAGATCTCCGCAAAAAAAATTTATGGGATCGAATAGTTCTTTATGTAATATTATCTGTAGAATTCAATTCTCTTATCAAATTTAGTGCAAAAATATTAATTGTCTGTAAATGTGTGTTTTTGATATCCAGAGTTGGAAAAAAATTAATTTTTTGATTTTTTAACCCTTAAATTTCCGATATACAAAAAGTATCGATACAAAGATTGAAGAATGTCGACGTATCGTTAAGGCATTATTTATTTTTAATTTTTATACTAGACTTATAAAATCGTAGAAATTTTTTTGTTTTTATTTCAGTCCTCTATTAGACAATAGCACAATGAATTTATAATAAAAAAGTAAATGTAAGGTGTTAATTTTAATTATAATTAATGAAAAAAAAATATTTGAATCAATTGATAAGATATGATAAATTTAGTTTTTCAAAAGAGATTAAGTAAATAAAAAAATTTATTTATAATTTTTTAATTACAAAAAAGGCATTATAATAAATAAAACCTATCGCCTATCGCCTTTATTGTTTAATTGCAGGCTAGAAAAAATATTCAGAGAATGGCGGAAGAAAATTAAAAGCGGAATACAGATAGTGTCAAAAAATATCGTGGTAGACTATCTGGGGTTTGCAGATGATGTCGCACTTCCGGCAGAATCGATAGAAGAAGCCTAAAACCAATTAGAACAACCACAGACTGGAACGACACTTAGGTGCCAAAAAACCAAGTTTATCACAAACATAAAAAATGCTAAAAAAAATTAGTGTAGATTCCCAAAACGTTGTAAAACTGAAACACTTTAAATATCCAAGCGAATGGATCTCTGCGAAGAAAAGCCATAAACGCGAGAATCGGAAAAATGAATTTGGCGTACCAATTAACAAAGAATATATAGGGGAGACCTGGACATATTTCCACAGTTGGGTCTTTTGCTCTCTCTAGCATTGTAATGTAGGTTTGAAAAAAAATAGCGCCGCAGTATTTGGTTCGCAAATGTGTCTACTTTGTAAACATAACATAATATAATTGGAAAATCTTCCCTACAATGAATAAAACAACATTTTCTAAAACGGTAATTTTGGGAGAATTTACCTCGCATACGGGGCAAGTCTTATCAGGCTATGGGGTAAGATTTCCTGTATTATTTAAATGGAAAAAAATTTAAGAATTTTAAAATTTAAACATTTCAAAAATAAAATATTTCTAAAATATTTTGGTGTCTGGAGCTATCCAAAAATTTCTATCAATTTTTGATTCATTTTTATTTTTTATTTTAATTATTATTAATTTTTTTTTATTTTATTTTTAATCATTCCCTTTAGCCTTGCTTTGGTCACATCTGTGTGATGTGAAATGCTTCGAATTTTTCCAGAAATTTGCTGAAAATTTTATTCTGGGCAAATCATTTAATGATTTGTTTGTATATAATATATATATATATATATATATATATATATATATATATATATATAT
>JAODAH020036569.1:0-13658 GCA_027574865.2 Coproporus ventriculus | reverse complement strand
TATATATATATATATATATATATATATATATATATATATAGGTCTTTTCATGGCGAACAAGTTATCCATTTACAATTTTCGGAAAAAAAATTTTAACAATAAAAAAGTCGAAAACCACTTTTTGGGAACTTCGACGCCTTCTACAATTCTCACTTTTTCCTTCGCAGAGTCTCGGTCTTAAGAGATAAATTATAGACCCTTCGATTCTTGACAATTTTTATTGTAGCAAATTTTCTGTGCTTAACCGTTCTCACAGAAAATAAATTCCAAAAAACCTTTCTGGTTCTCAAAATGCTAAATAAGGGAACGAACGACAATTTGGTTTTAAGTTCGTTTTATAGCCCCCTACTGATTTCCAACAAAAAATTCAAGTTATTCCAATTTTTTAACTGAAATGACATTTTTCCTGTACTATTTGTATTGGATCTATTTACTTAATAATTGTAAATAAAATATAATTTTGTAATTTACATTATTAACGATAGGAGTAATAATTCAAAAAAAAAATACCATTATGATCGAAATCAAATTAACATTTCATTTAGTTGAATAAATAAAACATTTCGTTTTTCACATTTCGTAAAAGACAAGAAAATTGTTGAAAAAATATTTTAAAGTTTTTCCAAACAATTTCTCTAGTATCTTTTCTAAATATAAATTTTATATTTTCCAAGTTGCAGATATAATTGAATTAGTGTGTAATGACAGCTACCGCAATTCAGAACAATATTACATTAAGATGGGCTACGTTTTTATTATTATTACCACAATATCATAATAAATCAAAAAATATTCAAGGAAGAAATTTTCGGAAATATTTTTTTTATACTTCTTTCAGTTTACAGTATAGTACGTATATGTCACATATAATACGATTTACCTATCTTATGTTGATATAAGATTAATTTTATTGAGTTTAGTGGAATGGTTAATTATTTGAGCTGATTTATAATACTATATATATTATAGATAAAAAAACATTTCAAATTATTTATTATTTTGTTGAAAAACATTATAACTTTAACTATGCATGACAAACAAATTTTAAAACAATGAAATTTCAATATATTTGTTTGTTTGTCAAAAAATGTTATTTGTTCTTCTTCAGCTTTGGACTTTAATGCAATTAAAAAATTATAACATATTCATGATAATATTTACAATGGAAGTTTACTATACTATGTTTTTGTTACAAACAAAAATTTTGAATTGTATATATTATGAAGCAAAATATTTAAACAGATTGCTTTCAGATGACTTCCTAATAAGAAAAAATTATGAAATTTTCTTAATAGTACAGATTATGGTATATGATTCGGTAGAAATATTTAATCGGGTATTCGGATTACAAGTAATAATACAGCTCAACACAACTATTATCGATTATTGATTTAGTGGTTCATGGGACATTCAGACGTATTCAAATTGATAGTCAATTGTATATGTTTTTATGGGCTGCATTTTACCTCGTAAGTAAAAAAGATTGAAAGTTTTATATTAATTTTTCATATTGTTTATTGGCAACAACTTAAAAAGAACGATGTATTTTACTTTATTTACTAGTAAAAAACCAGTGATTTCGCCTATATTTGCCAATAATTTTCCCAACATCGCCTCCATCTCGATGACACTGGACGCCACACAGAAAAAGAATTTTGACCCCTGACAAAATTTTTGCTGATTCTTATATAAAATGACCTTCTGAATCCAAATATGATCTCCATTTTCCCACATCACTCTCCGTTTTCGGGTGAGACTCCCCATCTATTTTTATAGAAAATTCTACATGTTATGAAAAAGAATGATTAAGTCTAGTGTTAGCAAATGTGTCTAGTGGGGCCACTGTTTTCTCTCTACAGTGCTCTAGGGTGCCACGGTGCATATATTGGGAACCTCTGGATTAGGGGATAAAGAAAAATAGAAATGCCATCATCAGAAGAAAAGTATCAAACGATAAAATCAAAAGACGGACGCTTCATTTCACTTCTTTGCAATGCATTCCAGAACCAGGGCGTAGTAGTTAAAATAGCCAAAGAAGACGCTGATCTAATTATTGACATGGCAATATCCAAAAGTCCTCTATTTGATTTTCTAATCGTTGAGTTTTCCCAAAATCGTTTTTGTAGGTTTTTGAATAACCAAAAACCCGCAAAAGAGTTTTTCTCGAAACATCAACTCATCTGTCCTAATAAATGGAGCACTCCCATAGCTTATTCGCTTACCTTCAACATGGCGTCGAACAACTGCTTAAATGGAAGTATGCCTTATAATACTGTCATTGTGAAAAAATCGATTGACTGTGTGTTTGATGAGCTCAAAATAGAGACATTTTGCTATTGTTGTTAGAGTTCGACCAAGTGGTTTTGTATAAAATTTTCAATATGTTTGACGAAATTTGGATATTCAAGCCACAATTGTTTCTCTATCAGGAAGACTGGATCTTAATGTAGTTGTTGAAGCCTCAAACCTATACAAAAAAGGTTACCTAGTAACGATTTTCAAATTGTATTCACAGTTATGAAAAAAAATGTAGAACGGAGGAAATCAGGAATTGATTAATTTGTAATGTTTAAATTACCACTTACGATAATTCTTGTATGGAACATATGGGAATTTAGAGAATGGAGCGTAATTTTTATGTTTATAATAGTGGAGTATTTTCAATCTTTATTTCTTATTCAATTAAATTTTTTGTATTATATTTCTCAAGAAATTATTATTTTTAATAGATTGCTTTCAGATAAGATTTTAGAAAGAAAAAATATTCAAAATATTCTGGATGTACAAATTATGATATATGATTCGATCGAAATTTTTAATTAAATGTGTGGAGTTTATGACTGGAATTTGGTATCGTTGTATGCAATTGTTATCAATGATAGATTCCTTCATTAATGGATCATTTTTCGAGTCACATTTCTAGTTATAAGTCGTCTTGGCAGTTGATGGAAAGATGTAGTTTTCTGATGACCTCTAATTGAAGAATTGGGAACTTGATTTTTATTTGCAGAAAGTTGCTCATCTTGGATGTCATTTTGAACTAATCTAATATTCGTGTCATCTTGACGTATACCGATGGAATTGATTATTGCTTTTCAAGTATTCGATAACCTCGTAGCATCATTACATGAATTTAAAGATTTTTCCTCTTTCAATTTCTAAAGATTCTCTAAAAGTTCTGATCCAAAAGGTTTCGCTTTTAAATATAATTTTACTTCGTTTAAAATTAATATTCTTTTACATATTGTGATAATGCCAAAGTTTTTAATTAATTTTTTACAGCCAATTCGTGCTCCTTTATTCGACACTCTACTCTTCTTCCTGTCTGGCCAATATATGAAGAAGAACATTCCTTTCACGGTATTTCATAAACTCCTTGTGATTCAATAAATAACAAAGACCAATTATACCTTGAATCACAAGGAGTTTATCAAAAAAGCATTAAGAAATTGTAATATAAATATTGTTTACAAAACCAGTAACTCCATAGGTAAAAGGATAAATAATAATAAATCAAAGATTGACATTAAATTAAAATCAGGTGTTTATCAATTACAATATGGTAGCTGCGATAAAATTTACATCGGACAGGGAACTGCTTTTACTCCATAAAATAATAAGAGGATGGAAATCAACTGATACAAACTTGGAATGGGATTTGTTGAGAACAAAAGTAGTTTAGTATGGACGGCATTGGGATAAGGAGCAGCAGAAATAATGCGATATATAGAGGCGGAAGTGGTTGGGCAAGAAAATTGTTGAAGATCACAAACGAAAATGACGTAAGTCCCATTGGTGATTCGGCATTTGAGCGCGTGGTTTAATCCCGTTACCTGAATATCGTAAGGTGACTTAATCCAGCTCGATATTTGGGTGCAAAGGAAGGATTAACATTTAATGACCGTAACGACACCCCGCTATTCAAATGTACTTAGCGCGGGTTTTAATTTGATTCATTTCATATCAACTTTAATTTTTGTTTCAATCAACCATATCCAACTGTATTTACATTTATTTCGATTTTAAAAGATGTCCATTACACACATATATAAAAATCAATAGATACTGCAGATATAAAAAGAAAATTTACAAATTCTGAATCCACAAAGCGTATGCATTACGTTGGAAATTTAATTAAGAAATATAGAAGTGGGAAAATTTCCCGACTTGATTTTGCAAAATGCAGTACTTACAATTATTAAATAAAATAAAACTGCATTTATCTAAATCTTTATTTTGTTAAAATAAAATCTATACTTAAAAGCAAAACCCTAAAATTTCAAAAAACCTTACAAACTACATCTGTGTGGGGTTTGATTTTAATTGCTTTATAAATAAGGGTGATATTCCATTAATGTATTTTTTAAATGTTCATACAGATAATAATGCATAAATATACAGTGGCTCACAAAAGTTTTCATATAGTTCATATACATAAGAAAAATAATTTTTGAAAAACGCGGTTCACAAAAGTTTTCATATATTAATTAATGACCTTACAAAAGTAATTCTAAAAACGGACGTCTGTTATTATTGCAAAAGTTCAAGCACTTTCTTTGGGCTTTTTCTTACTGGATTTTTATTAACAAACGAATATCATATCATATTTTTCAATAAGTACTTTTTTTCTGTGTATATAAGGTTACATTTATTAAAGTCTGTGGTGAAAGACAGTTTGCATAGATCTGCGGATTTAATTCCTCTACCTGGATATTCAAAAGGCGACTTAATTCAACTGACAGCGGCGCTTAAGATTACTGTACCCTTTTCAACCGCAGCGCTCAACTATCCGATCGGATTAGGATTAACCCATCTTAAACTCACCGCTGCGCTCGAATGGTATATGCCCCTAACAACTGACCCCTCCTCAATTTGTTTAAATATAAATGAAAAAAATTGTATGCTATTTTAAGTTAGTTCGTAATAGCATCCCTTGATAAAGCTACTGTACAGCGAAACGCGTCGGGAAAAATAAATCAATAAAGTGGTTATGTAAAAACAAAATAATTTCTTTTATTATCATCAAAAAGCTAATAAACGAAATTTAATAAATGAATTTTAATTATATAAAAAAACAGATCCTATTCTGGATTATGGTTTTCCGTTTTTATTAGTAAAATCTAATTACCTAATTGCTATAATATGTTGATATACGACTTGTTTATACATTACAATATGCATACGCTGCATATACAATTAGTACATTAATAGCACGATGTCATCATTGATATTTAAGAATAACATAATATTAAAATGGGGAAAACTTTTGGGCTTATTTCCTTATTTCAATGAAAAAACACAAAAATTCCAAGAAAATGTTGTACATAAATATTTAATAATGTCAAGTTTAACTCTACTTTTAATTATCAATAATTATTCATCTCTGATTATGGATGATTTGGATATAAGGTTGATCATTGTAAGCTTATCGAATTGGTCATTAGTATATTTTACTTTGATACATTTTATACATGCTGGAAATAAAAAATATTTACAAAAATATGATACATTATTTAAGAATATTTACTGCATCCATCAAAATGGAAATACCGTCAATTGGAAAATAACAGGAATCGTTAATTTTATTTTATTTAAATTATTTTTTATATTTTTAATATTTTGGAGCTTATTCGTATATAGCAGATGGAACTTATATTTAATGTTTATTTTCGTGGAATATTTTCAATCGATATTTCTTATTGAATTTAATTTCCTTTGTTATATATCCGATGAAATAATTGTTTTTAACAGATTGATTTTAGATCCATTTTTGACAAAGAAAAGTATTCAAAATGTATTGGATTCACAGAATATGGTATATGAATCGATTGAAATTTTTAATGAAATGTTTGGAACTCACATATTGGTCGAAATTTTGTTTTGTTGCACTCAATTGTTAGCAATGATTGATTCATTTCTGAATGGGGTATTTTCCAAATCTTCAATTAATGATCAATTATTTATGTTTACATGGGGTGGATTCTTTCTTGTAAGTAATATTTTGATTATTTGTTTGTATTTTATTTATAGTGAAATTGTAGTTTTTAATATATTCAAGTGCATGGAAACCTTTAATTTCAAAAATTAGAATCAAACCAAACGCTAATTCAAACAACATTCATAGAACACAACAACCTTACAGTAAAACATATAAGCGGTCCAAACAGCTGAAGTAACTGGAACAGCGGTTACGAACATAACCGAACCACCATCAACAATCATTACCGCGAGTTAGTCAAGTCTACTTTCCAATAGTACCAACTAAAATTGTTTAATTAAAAAAAAGAAATAATAGGAACGTTATTCACTTTATTTTGATTTAATTGCATTCAATTTTGCTGATTTAGCGCGATTTTGAATGAGCACTCGTTGATTTGTTGGATAAAATCCTATCTTTACTGGGAGTTCGTTCGTAATTTATCATTCAAACACATTGTGCCTAATCCTACATTCTCTGTCCGAATGGTAAACGATGTAAATATTTTGTAAATGGCAATATACGCATTCAATCGCACATTCACGAGCACCAAACTATCTATAATCGAAAAAGGAGGGTGAAGTGAAGGTTAATTCATTTAAAAAGAGCAAATCATTCGTCGATCATCGTAAATAGTCGTTAGTCGCGATCGAATCATTCGCGAACGGTGCATTATTAGACAGCAAGCGTCACTGTAAGCTAGCAACTTTTGAAGATGACACATGTGATTGAGCCGAAACGTCAAACGGACAAACTAACCACTTCTACGCGAGATAATTGAGAACCATTGATGATTATTAATACAATATTCATTATTTCGGGTAGAGCCGCGGCACGCTTTTAGTCAACAAATGAATTGATAGTTCTAAAAAGAATCAAAATTCTTTTTTCGGCGTTTCACGATTATCCCATTTGGCTTCCTCAGGAGCTTCACAAAGTAATTGTGGGATTATTGAAGCAAGTATCTACAGGATTTTTTTTTCTTTAAATTATCTCATTCATACAGTTCCTTGTCCGAGTTAGTGGAGGTTGAAAAAGAATATAAAATTTTTTTATCTTCTACAGCTTACAAAAGCGAGTGCGAATCTGTCCATAAGCATAGATCATGAATGTATCTTCCTATGCCCAGTCTGCCTTCTATTTTTCCCTTAATTTTAACTTTAGTAGTTGTTCACTTCGCATAAAGCCTGTTACACATCTCAGGCAGAAGCAAGCACGGTTCGGCTAATGTGGACGGTGCGGCAAACAAAGGCATATGCCTCGGATTTTCTCATGCGCTGCCGCGAATCGAGCTAGCGGGTGTCGGTCCATCTAACTGAAGAACCGCTGAACTTGTCTCGGTACGTGCTCAGATGTAGACGCGCATTTTAACTCTGCTTCTAATGCACAGAATTTTATTTTATTAATTTTCGAGCCAGCACATGTATCAGTGACGAGGCATGCCGCACGCGCGTTTGTGAGCGGATAAAAAAATTGTCTCTTTAGAACAGGTCGCGGCAACCTGAGGCAGAACGAGGCTGCCTCATGCTGCGTCGGCTTGCTTCTGCCTCAGATGTGTAGCCAGCTTTTTTCCTCTTCATGACGTATATAATTAGCTCTTTACTCTTCAGCATTCGTCTTAGCACTAGTTTCTTGGTAGTGTAGTTCGTACAAGATATTCCTAGCAGTTTTCTGTATACCCAAATCTCGAATGCTTCTGATCAAGGTACTGTTTCAGTCTATAGAGTCCAAACTTCGCATCCGTACAATATAGTGTATGGCTACATAATTTTGTAGAATGCTGTTCTGCTCGGCTCGATTTGTGATCTTATATCTATATCTACGTTGTGATCTTCAAAGTATACATATCGCCTACTTGCAATTTAAAAAGAGCCTTCGATATACAATTTCTACATCCTACCCAAACATAAGTTTTAATTTTTTGTTTAAAGAAATTTAAGCAAGTTATATGAATTAGTCATACTTAGCGTAAATGAAAGTAAATATTTATTTTTAAACTAAATCCTACAATATATTGCCCACTAAAGATTTTCCCTCATATAAACGCTTCAATTCGATTTATAGACGACAATTTTCTTATTATTACACAAAAAAAAGAAAATTGCATTAATAAGACTAATTAATATAATTGAATCAATACAATAATAAATAAATTATTCACACCAATCGATATCAGTGGACTTTCAGTTAGGTATTCGTAGTATTATGGCTTCATTTGAAATTGAAAACAACATAATATTTAAATGGAGAAAATTGACATTTCATTGAAAGGAAAAACGAATCTGAAAGAAATGTCCATACAAATTTAATACTATCAACTTTAAGTTTAATTTTCATTGTAAATAGTTATTGTGCTATTTACATTCTTAAAAGGGATGTAAGTTTGGCAGTTAAGTAAGTAAAGTATAGACATGCTGACATAAAAGAAATATGGTTCAAAGAAAAGAATGGTTCACATATAATTATAAAAACAGATAAATCAAATCGAATATAGATAGCAAAGTTTTTAGTGGAATATAAATTCTGAAATCGTATAGGATTCCAGCTGTATCAAAAAATTAAATAAATTTCGTTTAAAAAACTCTTGTTTTATTTTGTCGAGCAGTGCATTGAAGTATTTTATACTTGAATACATGGGATTTGTTTCAACTAGAGCCAATCTATATTTGGAATATACAAAATAATTAAGTCCCAGGTATCATATTTTTGTTTAAATTTAATATGTTCAAACCTATCTTCATTCTTTTTTTGAAACAATATGCATTCAAAAATATGGATAGCGGGTATTGGTAAGAGATTATTACATCTAAATACCCGTCTGCACGTTTCAATTCGTGACATATCATGCATAGTTGCTAGCATACTAAATGTGTTAATTCTGTTTTTCAATTTAATACATTTTATTCCTAGTTTTAACAAGAAATATCATATTATATATTAATAAACAATATTTTTATCATCAACCAAAATGGAAAAATTGTAAATTATAGGAAATTAGGAATTGGCGAATTTGTAATGTATAAATTACCACTTGCATTAATGCATGTGTGGACAACATGGAAGTATAAAGAATGGAACATAATATTAATGGTTTTATTACTGGAGTTTTTTCACTCATTATTTCTTATTCAGTTAAATTTTCTATGTTGCATTTTTGACTAAATTATTATTTTTAATAGATTACTTTCAGACGAATTTTTAGCCAGAAAAAATATTCAAAATGTTCTGGATATACAGATAATGGTATATGATTCGAAATATATTTTTAATGAAATGTTTGGACTTTACATATTGAGTGGAATTTTGGTATTGTTTTGCGTAATTGTTATCAATGATAGATTCCTTCCTTAATGGTTCATTTTTAAAAGCCTCAATGGACGGTAAAGTTTTTGTATTTGCACGGACCACAATTCTCCTCGTAAGTAATAAAAATTCATTATTATATCTTTGAATTCCAATATGTTATAATTTTATTAATCATTTTAATTTGTTTATGTCTTAATGCAATTTCTTTAAATGAAAAACAATTCATGTTACAAAACTGTAAATAAATATTTTTTCTGAAAGAGTCCGTAAAATGCGATTTTGCGGACTCTTTTGTGTATAGTTAGTTGTATAACTGCAGTGTATGAAACCTTAAAGAAACAAATCTGGTTTGTCAAATTTTTGCGTTTGAAGAAGGGGAGGTAATATTTATTCAATGTTCTACACAAATTTTATGTTTTAAAATAATAATTTAACATTTTTATAACGAAAAATATACGCTATCTATTTATAAGTCTACCTGTATTGTTGGTTACATAACTCTAATTTAACCTAATTTCAGGATTTTTAAATGTCTGTAAAATATTAAACTCTTTCAGAAATATATAATATATACCTCGGCACTAAAATGAATTTTTAGTACTCGCATGGATATTCTGCTCGGCCATGATATATAAAAACTATTGAAACTAATTAAAATTGAATTAACCAAATATTTATCTTTTACAACATATTATCTCTTCAACAACATTTGGAAGAGCGGTGATGAAATATTTTGATATTCAATATCTAGAGATGTAATTCAATTTATTAAATACAATGTGCAATAGTTTTGTAATACTTGAACATTTCTTGTTATGCCATTAGTACTTTTGTTTCACGTTTATTTTTCTTTCATTAATGTAATGTATCTAATTATTTAATTGATGCAACATGTATTTCGAATTAATACATTCATAGTATTATGGCTTAAAATAACATAATATTTAAATGGGGAAAATGTTAGACTTATTACCACATTTCAATGAAAGAAGAAAAAAGTTCCAAGGAAATGTGTATAAAAATTTTAACTGTTAAAAAGCATTTTTATCATCCATCAAAATGAAAAAATGTAGAATGGAGGAAATCAGGAATTGATAAATTTATAATGTTCAAATTACCATTTACATTAATGTTTGTATGGAACACATGGGAGTATAAAGATTGGGGTGTAATTTTTATGTTTATAATAGAGGAGTATTTTCAATCTTTATTTCTTATTCAGTTAAATTTTCAGTAATAATATCCCAAGATCACTTTTGTATATTCAAAAATACTTTTTGCCTAAAATATTTTTTAATGGCAACATCAATTGAGCATAAAGAGAAGGAAAGTATTTAAAATGTACAAAAGTGGTCGCGGGATATTTGTTTTCATTATATCACGAACAATAAAAATTATTTGATTCTGTCAACCTCAAAATATTGTATAAATTATGACATTTCAAGGGGCAAAATGTCAGATACCATTGGTGTTTCTATCGGTGCTATGATATTTGTCAATTTAAACCAATAAGTAAGTGAAACACCAAATTGAATATACAGTCCATGTAGCACGTTATTGGTCAATTCGGAAGGAAGATGAATGTATATTCATGATATGCACCCGTGATTGGTTTATTTCTTAAAAATTCTTAAATAAAATTGGTTTAAAATGTATGAGGACTATAATCTGAGTTATATTTCTGACGAAATGGTTATTTATAATAGATTACTTTCAGATAAGTTTTTAGCAAGAAAAAATATTTAAAATTTTTTGGATGTACAGATTATGATATATGATTCGATAGAAATTTTTAATGGAGTGTTTGGAGCTTATATGTTGACTGGAATTTGGTATTGTTGTACGCAATGTTATCAATGATAGACCTTCTTCAATGGGTCATTTTCAAAAGCTTCAATAAATAAGTAATAAGTGTTTGGATTATATATTTGAATTTTATGAATGGTTTTAATTTGTTTTTAAATAAATATGTATCATATATATCACATTTAAAGGCTGTGTTTGTTGATGAGACAAAATAACTTGCATTATTTAAAATACTTTCACATTCGTTTTTTTTTTCAGAACTGAGAATATGTCAGTGGAACCTTTTTGCTTTTAATCCAGCTTTTTTATTAAAAACTTTATTTTGGTCGATTTTTAAATGCCAAGTTAATAATAACAATACTAAGAAATATTTATTTGTTTTTCATTTCATCCTCAATGATAATTATTAATCCATAATAGCTTTTTTGCGGTGTTTAGGGCGACTCGAAATAAAAGAAATTCAATAAAAAGCCTACGTTTTGCTTTAATAAATTAAAGCATCTTCGGGGCTCTGTTCTATAACATGATTTATTTTAAATATTCACCAATCTTTTATTGAATTTTATTTCGAGTTGTCCTAAACACCGCAAAAAAATTATTACGGATTAATAATTATCATTGAGGACGAAAAAAAATAAATACATAGTAAAAGATTGGTGAATATTTAAAATAAATCATCTTACAGAACAGAGCCCTGAAAATGCCTCAATTTAATAAAGCGAAACATAGGTTTTCTATTGATTTTTTTTTACTTCGATGTGTCCTAAACACCGCAAAAAACTGTTATGGACTAAGAAATATTACTCCGACATCATTACTTAAAGTAATATTAAAGATTATGTTAATTTTATTTTGATTAAATATTTTTATTTTACTATTTACAATGGAATTCCGTCATGTAACGACCGAAGCAATTCAAATTTCTTTTCCACTAAATCATCAATATTTTTGTCAATACTATTTTCAATAACGAATATTGAATAGATAAAACTGCACAATTTTATACTGTACAGAAAGATTAGAACAGTTGCACCCATAAAAAGTCACACGTTTTTGGTCAATTGTAATTGGCATTGACGACATCATCATTTTTAATAATTCATAAATAATATCAAAATTCATTTTCTAGAATATCACGTAAGGTAAGATCGGACCTGGTTTTGCAAAGTTCCACTTTTAACACATTTATTTTTGTCCTTTTTTAAAGTATTTAACATATATTGGTATCAACACAATGTAGGGTTAATACTCTATAATTTGTATTGAAAAACAACTCCAATTTTCCTTGGAAATTTTCATTTACATAGAAAATGGCAACAAACTATACCCACTGCAAACTTGCCCTGCATTCGGGGCAAATTCGTAAAAGGCTATTTAAAAACAATTGAAATATACCTTACTGTGTTCTGGGGCAAAATTGGAATAATTCATAAAATAAGTTATACTCAATAATGAATATATGCGGCTATTAACCGCATGAATGAGAGATATCTCTATGGACCACCTCATATTAATTTAATAAAAGTTTCTCGTTACTAGCTATTATATTGTATATGAATAAATATAGACCGATTACGATCTTTTTCCATTTAAGATCTTACCCCACTGCTTAATTGTTTTTTAAAATGATTAAACGACACACCAAAATACTCTATATTTGTGTTATTTAGATTCCACAATAAACTATTTTCCAATGAATAAAAACCAATCAAGTGCTTTTGTAAAGTCTATATAAATAGAGTCCACCACACTTCACTGTTCCATAGAATTTAATATGTAATTAGTATAAATAAATAAATGTGGTAGCAAAGGTCAAGAGATTAATGACAATTGTATCAAATATTTTCAGCATGCAATATTGAATGGAAATTTCCCGGTAATTGTTAACATTATCTTTTGAACCATTTTTGTGGATAGGTACTACATTCCAATTCTTCGCTAAGTTACCTTCCTTTTGAGATCTATTAAATAATACGGTTATTAGTTTAGCTAATGAGATAGCATATCTGTTAACAACAGAGGAGGAATGTCAATCAGGCTCCGCGGATTTTGATTGATCGATATATAATAGCGCATGAAGAACTTCGTCTTCATTTAGTGAGATACTTGGCAACTGTAAAGAGTCCAAGGAATTTAAGCAAAAGAAGTCGTTACATTCTGAAATATTACTATTACTATAAGGTGACTGAAGAAGTTGAAGGAATTAGTTTGCAATTATTTATTAATCATTATAGGCAATTGTCGTACCATGTGTTTCTAAAAAGTCTTAACATTTATCAGTATCTTATTTTCGATGTTGTGTATATATTGAAAGTGATCCTCATCAGTTTTTTGCTTACATAGTTGACGAATATAGCTAAAGAAATCATAATCAGCTTGATACTGTGAGTGAAGGCTCTGCAGAGTCAGAAAAAAAGGAACTTAACGTTTATTAAGTAGAATTATGAATTAAATCAATATTTATTAAAAGTAATTTTTCTACATAAGTACTTAGAGACTGCTCTTTACTTTTTTATAGCTCACTGTTAAATTCTTATTAATATTTTTGATATGGATTTATAACCATTTT
>JAODAH020036560.1:0-47901 GCA_027574865.2 Coproporus ventriculus | reverse complement strand
TTTCGAGCAAAAATTAAAAATTTAAAAAATTCAAAAATGAATGCATTACTGCGTTACTGCTTCTGTTAGCTACTGCGGAACCCATCCGCTCCGCAATTGAACTTTATTTTAATTCAAACATGATAGATGAAATTACTTAATTTTGACATGTTTTACTTTTTATTTGATTTTAATTTTTTCCAAAGCTTGAGTCTCTTTTTTTCCAAACTGATAAAATAACAAACAATAAAAAGTAAGATGAAATATTATTTTTTATGACGGAAAAAAAAACGTTTGTGTTGCACATGGATATTTATTATTTAAAAATATATTGCTGAATACACAATAGAAATATCAATATATTCGTGTAGAAAATATATCATTGCAATATATAGTCTTTATAATTTTTTAATGTCTTTAATTGCTTTTTCAACTGTTTGACTAAGTCTAAAGGTTGAACAACTATGGAAATATCGAGACCCACAGAGTTCAACCTATCTCGAATTTGATTCTCTTTAAAAAATAAATTTAATGGACGTCCATTTATTTCAGTTAAAACCCAATTAGTTAGAGATAAACCATCGCACGTTCGAGCTCTCGCTGGTAATCCTTGTTTAGCTGCCACACTATCAGATTTAACATCAGCTATTATAGCCGTATTTCCTTCTTGAATAATTCCTAAACATTGTCCTTCGATTTCCCTATGGAGTATAAAAACCTGTCCATGTGGTACTCTCTTTACAACGATATGTACCTAAAACACAATCAGCTAAAAGATTTTCTTTAAATAACATAATTACTTACATAAACACTATTATTCGATCTTAAAATTTTTTGTGCATCATTTACACTTCTCACTGAGATTCCTTCAATCGTGAGTAATTGATCCCCAATGTGAACTACATTATACAGCAAGGGATTTTCCTTTTGTTTCCATCCGCATACCCTTAAAAAATTATTTTCAATTTTTTTTTTTTATAATTTGAACGGAATTTAATTTACCAAACATTATTAAACGCATCTGCTAAAGCTATAGATGTGATGCAGTCTTTTTTCCTTAGTAACAATCTTACACCACCAGGATGTTCCATTTCTTTTTGTAATTGCATTACTTGGTGTTCACGTAAAGTTAAAAGGGATTGACAAGATTGATGTTGCCCTTGTATCGAATGGATTGATCCAGATTGTAATGCCAGTCTATTTGAAGGACCTACAATTTTATAACTCATTTAAAGACATTATTTTCATTTTATATTGAGTTTACAAAAATTGATTTGAAAAGACTTTTCCAAAATAATTTATGAAATCATAGAACAGAGAATTAGAACTTATACTTGAAATAAGAAAAAAAGTTGTAATAGAATTTAAAACTTTTAGTGACAATCTGTTTTAAAATTAAAGTAGGTCAAAAATTGATGATTTGAACTGAAATTTAAAGAAATGACGAAAATTTAAAATTTTAATAGCACATCCAAATTCAAATATTAAAATAAGGCAACAAGTCAAAATAAAACTTACTGTTACAATAAAATTTGCTCGAGTTCATATTCAAATAATTAGTTTAATTTATTGGTGTAAACTAATTAAATGTGAAAAAATTTGGTAGCGATTTATATTTAAATAAAGAATTAGTCATTAGATGACTTATAATAAATAATTCAGAATGAATAATGTTAGGAATACTTATGGTATAATGCATTTAAAATGCACAACATTTTTATCTATGAGAATACATAACATGAAATCACATTAAAAAGTTTAATTTCCAATGTGGGATTGTGACATTCCAAAAATTGACAAAAACACACATTTAAATTAATTCTAGCTATTCTAAATACTCATTTCAGTTTTAAGAACTTATATCTATTTTTAGATCGTTTAAAATAGATAAGACTACGTACCTGGTGTTGGTTGGAGATTAAATAACCTATCATAGCTATTATTTTCTTGAATAACAGGTGTCGGAAGCACTTCATTTGTTGAATTTAATGCAGATAATGTATTTTCAAAATTGAAAACGTTTGACTGGGTATCTTCAACTTGAACTATGGTTACATTATCTGTTGATGAATTTTCTATTCTACATGTGGATGACTCTGATATACCTCTGAGCCGCCTAAAGGAAAGAATTACAATTACATATAAAACATTTAAGTAAAAATAATAAAAAAAAAGCTAAGGAATTCATTTTAGTTTTTTAATTTTGTATATGAATCTTTGAAGTTTAAAATTGGATGACTTTTGACGATGTTGTTCAAGATTTATTATTGAATTAATTGATTTAATTAGTAAGAAAGTCGCTTCTCTGTTATACTTTTTTAAATAAATGAAGAAATGATTGATAATTAACATATTAATAATAAAATGTTCTTATTTACCTTTGATGTGCAATGCGATCAGTCCCAGTAACAGGTTCGACCCCGGGTAATAAAGCTGGTGGAACAGTTGGTGGTGGTGGTAACGGTGATGTCGGATCTCTTGTAGGCAACAACGGTATGATTTTAGCTTCAGGTAATTTACTATACAAATTCTCTTTCGGTTTTAAAATTTTCAATTCATGTAGTTTTGCTCTTAAACTTTCCACCCAATCTAACATCATTTCCCATGATGGAGCCGCCAATCTAACCACCTCATTATTTAAAGTTATCACAAATTCAAAATCTTGTTCATGAGCACATATTGTAGGTGAAATGTGTAATGTATTATTTAATGAAATAAACCAATGTGGTTTGTGTAGTATTGCCGATTTATTATCTAGATATGTTTCTAAATATGCATCGACATCGTCATGAATACAAAACACAGCCCATACCCGCTCCTTCTTCTAGAATTTAATTTAATTTTTTTAAAAGATATTTTTTCTGGGATGTTTCCTACCTTTTTGGTTTCTTCGGGAATCCATTTCAACCAGCTATTTTTATGTATTTCTCTGAACACAGTGTTACCAAAACGTCTAGCTGTTTGTGCTACGTTTTGCTCAGCCATATTATGCTTTTAAAAGGAATTTTTGATTTCAACATTTTCTGACATAATGTGTTACATTACTTTTACTTAATTAAAACTATTTAATGACTATATTTTCTATTACCACAGACGTAGCTTGATATGTTTTCTATTTATGTCAGGAGGAATTCATTGTTTGTTGTGGTGCAGTTTTTACAAAGGAGATTTCGATTTTTGTACTTTACGAAACTGGAAATTCCAAATATGTTAGTCAACCTGTTCTATTAATAATTGTCCACAAAACATATTGTCTTTCTTAGTCATTAACAATATTGACATCAATTGACAGGTAAATTTATTGTGGGGCTATTTTAGCGCCATCTGTACTGAAGCTATGGAATTAATGACCCAGGATTCTGTTGCCCGGAAATAAATTTCTAGGAAATTAGCAAATTCTAGGAGCTAGGATACTAGGAAATTTCTGATTGATTGCTTTCTAAATATTCCAATGTAATAGGAAATTTAATTGGAACTAGCTCCGAAATTGAAATTGGTTTAATTTAATTTATCAATATTCTGCGAAACGAAATACTTAATATTATTTAGATCACCAAATTCATTTCAATTCGCAAAACTTTTTGAATCTATTAAACTGCAAAAGATCCTAAAATATATCCACTTTTAGATAAATATAACAAAATTTTGTGTTTCTGTTTTATTTTAAGTGTTGGAGAGACGATAATGCAATGAACGTATTTTATTTTAATGACTAAATAGAATTTTTTAATATTTTTGTGCATGAGCTAATAAATTTAGCAAATTTTAGATCAAATTTGAATTCCTCGATAAATTTGTGATCGACTATGTATCCTTATATTAAGAAAATATAGGAAAGGACGTGAAATTACGATGTTTTTACTGATATGTTTTCGAGTAAATCACTCCCACATCCACCACAAGGCTATGTTTATCGCTATAAAATATAAGTTCTTTTTATTCAAATTTGAGCTTATAAGAAAGATAGAATGCTTTGGGGGTTTAATTAGATGGAAGGAGATGAAATGATATATTAGAAAAAAATCGCTTCCAAAATGATTCTAGATTAAATAGTTGATGGAAATAAGTGAAAATGTTTATAAGGGTACATAACCGATCACAATTTTTTGGAGGAATACGCAAAAATATTCAAAAAAACTTAAATAAAAAGTGAACTAAGACAGGAAGGAAGCCGTTAAGGAAAGTTCGAAGATATCTTTTATAGGAAATCTAAACTTAAAGAGAATACAAGTAAGTGAATGCGCATTTTCAGACCCTTGGCACTATTTCCGGAAAATGAACAAGGATTTCAATTTAACCTGAAAATCTGGAATAGGTAATTGAAAGAAAAAAAATGAATATAAACACAGAAAAAAAGCAAAATATAAGCAACAGGAATAGAGAAGAGAAACTTTAACTTCAAACTAGACAACTAACCATAGAACAAGTGGAAAAATTTAAATACCTAGGCAAAATAATAGATAAAAATGGGAAAGACGAAGAAAAAATGAAAGAAAGAATAAAATTCACAAATAAAATATAGAACATCATAAAACAAATCATTATAAATAAAAAAGAATTAACAACAGCAACAAAAATAAAAATATAGAAGATAATCTACGAGCCAATTCTAACATTTAGCTGCGAAAACTGGACATTAACCAAAAACTAAAAAGGTAAAATACAGGCGATGGAAATGAAGTTTTTGAGACGAATTTTAAATATAACAACACATGACAAAATTAGGAACACAGAGATAAGAAAAAGACTCAATATGGAATTAATACATAACAGAATAGGCATGAAGAAGTTGAGATGGTATTAAGGTGGTCCTAATTGAATGAAAGAAGATAGAAGTGCAAAATTGATATGGAAAGCAAGACCGAGAGGCTTGAAAATGATCAATTAATTTAGGAAATTGAACACATACAGTTAAAGCTTCCTTTAAGATTTTTTTTCATGTAATTAATAAGAATTAATAACTTTCACTTTTGTTAGATCTTTTTTCATTTTTATCATCACTCTTTAAACTAAATTTATAGTTTTCCATTTAAAACCCAACTTTTTCTTTCTTAAAATTGTTTCTTTTTTTATTGCTAAACAAACACAATTTTTATTCATGTAATGTTTCTTTAAACCTATTACATGTTTTGTTGATATGAAAAAAAAATAACATTAAATTGCTTTTGGTGAAATGTTTGTTTTTTCCGATAATAGGAAAAAAGATAAATGAATGGAAAAAGCTAGAAAGAATAAAAGCGGCCAATTAATAAGCAACACACTCTCCAGACCAGTAGAAAAGTAAATTAATTTTACTTAATGAAACTTCAAGAACATCAATCTTGAGAAAATTGCAATCGAATGTTGTCGGTGGTGTGGTAGTGGTGCTAGACACATTTTTCATTTTCTGGGTTATTAGAGCAACCCTAATTCTAACAGTAATTTAATGTGCAAACAATCTTACAATGTAAATTTATTCAAAGTATAATTAATACGCTATATAGTTGATAATATTTGCATACTTCAAAGTTTGGGTTGACTTTACCATACCAGTTTAAATATGTCAATTTTCCCGTAGGGCCATAATATTTAAAGGACAGTGGGTCCTGCGAGTAGGCGTAGACGCTGATCTCTACAGGTTGTTCGTTACGTTTTCTATTAAATTACGTGGGCGTCATTCACAAGAATGTATGGTTATTACAATTCTGACGAAAATATTTGTATATGACGGATAGGGTAGGAAAGTTGTAAGCGCACACAAGTTTCTTGGAGTTTTCAGGATTCTTTATTTTTTTCATCTGAATCCTTAAAGTAGAGCATTGTATTGTATCTGGATTTTGCTTTACTAATATATACTATATATAGGATTCTTTCAATATTTATTTAATTTAAAGTACAATATTAACAAAGCTTTAGTTTTTTACTTGCTAATGCGCACAAAAAAATTAATTAGAGCTTTCAGTTAATATAGTAGTGAAATTAAATTTTAGAAGGATTATTCTTGTAAAGGATTATATGTTCAAAAAGGTTATTATACTTGACAACAAAGCATTCTCTAAGAGGATTTCTTATATATTTATCGTAGAACCTAGGGCATGAATATATCCTTTGTAAACATTCTAATAACAAAGGATTAATCGTCCAATATTCTAAAATTCGTAGCAACTAGTTGCATTTACTCGACACAAAACATGAATGAAAAGGCAGAAAGAGAAGGAAAATATGCGCATGATTATACGTGAACCCAGATTCTATTTTAATGATTTTGCTTTTCGTTGATGTGTTGGTATAACAATTAACATTTGCACTAATTAAAAAAATAAAGAAATTATTGTATTTTAATTTAATACAAATTTTTGATTTTTCTAAATCTTCTTTTTAAGTATTACTATTAGGCCCACATTATGTTATTAGAAATAAAATAATGATAATTAAATGAAATAAAATTTTCATTAATTGTTGTGATATTTTCAGGAGCCATAACAGACTTGAATTTATACTTTCCTTGTAAATTTTTAAGTAAAAAAACCTATTTCATGATTTTTTTTTAAATCTACCTAACTATATATATATAAATAACCACTTTAGTTTAATACGTAAAATCTTAAAGTTTATTCGTTGAAGTGTAATAAAGATTTTCAGTAAAGTAACTGTAAACATGTTTCAATTCAAAAAAGTTGTAATTTATACTAGTATAGTACGATGAAATATACATAATCTGATAAAATTATGCAATCGCATGAAAAATCGCCATTGAAAAGCATAACAAGTAGGAGTATATATAATCTGAATGGAGAGTCAATCGACAACTTGTTGATCGAATTTAAAGCATGAAGTTGACTAATGGAATGGGGGTTAAAATAATTTATAAAGTCACTTATAAATAGGATGAAGAAAACATGGTCGTTTAAGATATGCATGAAAAATATCATCTTTTTGCTGTCATAAATAATGCAACTCGTGTAACAAATAGCGAATCTGTTAGCTAGGCAGAATGATAAATTTATCTAAATTTGTTGTAAAGTCACGTAACACAAGAAAAATATATGACTAGGGATTTTCATAAATTAAATTAAAAAATTGTTAAATTATTTATTATGTAGCATAGAAAGTCAATTCTATTTGTAAAGGATATATAAATGATAACAATTTTGGTGGATGTGCCGGGCATATCAACGAATACATTTTATTTTAATTATAATTGATAACACTAGCGCTTATTAGCTATCGATTTTAATGATTGGAATTAAATTAAGTTCTATTAAAATAAACTACGTTTCCGCAAATTGAATTAATTGTATTGTTTTGTCCACCTAATTTTAGCCAATATTATTCTACATATATTAATAAAATATTGTGTCGATCAGCATAGAAAGTAAAAATCTAATTTTTATTTATAAAAACTTTTTCAAGGCAAATATTTGAATTTTATATTAAAAGTAACATTTTACAAAGTTTTACAATTTAGTTTTAATCTGGTTTACGACCGTGTTATTGCAAGTATAGGTATTTAACATTAAACATTTAATACCTGTGCTTGCAATATGGTCGTAAAGCAGATTATACTTAAATTGTAAAAGTTTTTAAAATGTTGCTTTTAATATAAAATTCAAATATTTGCCATGAAAAAGTTTTTATAAATAAAAAGAAACGAAGCGTCACTTTTAATTTGATTTTTACTTTTTATTTGGATCACCACATTTTTTTATCGATATTTGTTTGGATCATGTCTTATAAAGTGCAAGTTATTTGTTTTCATTAGAACAAGAAAGTGAAAATTGATGGACAAAATGAGAAAATAAAGGAATCAGAAAGGGGAAAAAATAGAAAAAAGTTTAAAAGGCTTTCTGGAAAAGGAAAGAAAAAATGTTGAAAATTTGTTTTTTAAAGAAAATGAAATATATTTTTAAAATTTATTTTCATATATTAATTATTAAATGTAATATTATAATGGTGAACGCGCCGGGAAACATTTATTTTAAAATAAAAGTTTTATTTATTTAATTATTTAAATCAAAATTCACGCACCAAAAGCTATTCATTATCGAAATTAAAACAAAATTTTAATATATTTTTATTAACAGAATAAAATTTTATAATTTTTTATATAATATTGGATCAAAATAGGGAATAAATATTGAAAATTTAATATGAAAAAGGATATGTAGGTAGAATATTGAATAAAATCAAATAAATGTTATTTAAAGTGGTGTGGTAGGGGCTGCGGGAATTTTTCCCGTTGGTGGATGTAATTAGGGAACCTGTTCCCACACAAAATTTGCGATTTCGTGTAGAACGCAGGGGTAAACTTGATTCCTTGCAATGCTAGGGGCGGCAACTAAAGAGAGATAAACGATTGTGGAAGGGATAGCAGCAAGGTATTTGCCCAGGAGAGCCTGCTTCCTGCTATTCCCAGTCTTTACCAATCTTCAATGAAATGAACACGTGAAATTTCGAAACAACTTGTACGTATATAAAAGCTCACATTCAACAATTATGTTTATATTTTGAAAAATACAAAAAGAAGAGTGTAAAGTATTTGTTCATTTCAATTACACTTGATTTATTTTACAGATACATCATTTTTATGAAATAAAATGATCAGACAGTATCACGTTTTATTCGTTCGAATTTGTTTAATTTATTTTTGCACTTTTTAATATCGCACATCATTTCTGCACCACCACCTGCACATATAGCAGCAAGCTACAAGGTAATTTTTAGCAAAATCATAGATTTTTCTTATTTTTCAAGCACGTTTTATTTAATGAGTAATTGCATGCATTAGATTTAGATTTTAATGTAAAATCATTTAAAATTTTTTTAAAATTTATTTTTGACTTGTACAGAAAAAAAATACTAAGAAAATGTTAAATTATTCTAATTTTCTTTTCTTAATAAAATTATATTCGCTTTTATATTAAATTAAATTGGGTCACCTTTTCTTTTGTTATTGTTCTGTTATCACTCTTGCACTGTTTTTGCACCTCATAACTTGCACTAAAGAATTTTGTTTTCCTTTTAAATTTAAAGTGTAAAGTTTGATGAAGAGAAATTCTTCTATTTAATAAATTTATAGGAATTTTGAATATATTTTTGACTAAAATTCTTAATAAAGTTAGCAAAATAAAATTATTATTATTTTTTTTAATGAGAATATATAGGAATAAAAAAACTTTTATTAAAATAATGCACAGATTTTTAAATAAATTTTTTTCGTTTCCAAAATAATTATAATAGAAATCAACTTCATTTTTCACTTTTTGTAAATTTTCTAAAAATATAGGAAAACTCATTGTTTTATCCTATAAATGAATATTACAATGTTTAAACTAGTAAATTTAAATTTTATGTTTTATGCTCCTAGATTCTGTAGAAAAATTTTTCTTTGTTGAAATACTGAAAAATATTAGAATATCTTAAAATATAATTAATTTTTACGTTAAGAATTTGTATGTTTTAATATTTTCAGTTTCTTTTTATTTGGGCCATAAAATTTTCATTTGAAGTTTTAAAGTTTTAGGCCTAAAACTCAATTAATAACGGGTGATAATTAAAGTAATAAAATCGAAGAAAATATTAACTTTGTAAAATTAATGAAAAACTTGGGCTTACTTTAACTGTAATTAAATTTCAGTTCGCTTAACTATCAAAAGACCTCCAAATTTAACTTTCTCAAACAACTACAAAGCTCCTTAAACTGGTGAATGAATTCCTTTAAATTTGATCGTGCAACTATTGTTAATATATAGATTCAAGCATTGCTTTGTTTAAATAAGTATACGAATTATGGAAAGAGGATTATGTCCTATATTAAATCACTATTTATTATAGTTAGCGATATTACTTTCAAAATCCTACCGGTATGTTTTTGACAACAAGTTTATTTATGAAGTTTATACGGCTGGGTATTAAGTTTTCACAGAACTAAATTCTCATGGATGAAAAAGTCAAACAAAAGATCTAAATCCTGCAGTAAACTACCATAACAAATTTGAAATAACAATGAAGCTTGATTGGTTTCGACAAAACACTGCTCCAATTTATAAAGCAAAATTAATTACCCATCCATCATGTTGATAAATGAAGTGAGTGAATTTCTTAAAAAAGTAATAATGTGTTATGAAAAAAAATTGCAACAATGTCGGTTGAAATCATTGTCCAAATATTAAAACACTTATGCATTTAACACAATATGTGCTATATTAATAGTACAATATAATCCAAAAGTTAACTACATTCCCGAAAGGATTTAATTTAGATGATTAATAGAAATTAATTAATTAAATCTATTTTAATCCAATAATTACACCAATACTGTTAACATTAATATAAATTCCCTTTCATTGGTATGAAATAAAGCTGATACACTAAAATGTTAACTAAATTAAGTTGATTAAAGTTGGAAATATTTCTAAATAATTCTATATAATGATAGAAAAAATCTTTAATGATTATATTTCAGAAAATTTTAATAAATATCATAACCAAAAGATAAAAATAATAAAGAAATACTAGACAAGACTAGCACTTTTCAATGGGACTGTTATTATTATAACGAAATACATGTCTATCATTAAAAAAATTGAATGTAGGAAAAATAAATAGCAAAGTAAAAGCTTTGTGCTTCCTTCAATTAGTGAAAGTACCTCTGCATTCAATAAAAATACTTTTGAAATGACTACTTGAAATTCACAAAGCAGAAACTGTCATATATAAGTCTTGCATAATGAAAGTCTCCCTTCTTTAAATTACAGAAACTACAGAAATCAAAGAAAATAATTTGATGAGGTGTGTGAAATATACTGTCTATTTAAGTCAATCATTGCTTTATTAATCATAGAATAATTGGATACAAAGAAATATAAATTTGAAAAAATTGGAGATGTTATTTTCTTTTTAATATTTTGTCTTAAAATGTATCATTTAAAAAACTGCAAATATTATTTGAAGAAGGGTTTGTGAATTTAAAAATTTATTGAAGAGATTATGTAAAATGTGGAGCTTGTAAGATTAATATTACGGATTTCTAAACCTATAAAAGTCTCGAATTCTTGGGAAAGTTTTAAAATCAACTACCACTCAGAGAAAAAAACAGATTGAAGCGTATTAATTTTTTTTTATCTTAAAGAAATATTTAGAAGCTGCAATAATTCCAATCTCTACTTGGGAAATGTTAATCATAATGATTAAATTTATAGCACTGCGGTAATTCATAAAAATATAGTTCTTAATGCATATATGTATATATTCAGAATTTAGATTATTTTGGCTGTTCATGAATGGAATAGATAAAAATATAATTGTAAGTTTAGTTATAGATAATTGCTATAAAATATTCTAGATTTTTTGTCATTAAAAGGATTTCATACTGTAACTACTCATTTATGTATAATAGTTCTCTTAGTAAATTTAGATTAATGCTGAGGTTAGTACAGTTTACTTACTGGCCAATTTTTAATTACAAAAATGAAAATTTTTAAAATATTATTTACTTTATTAATATTGATAAGATTTATAACTTTCAAATATCAAGTAAAGTAAATAGTAAAAAATATGATAAAATATATTCTGAGAAATTTAAAACAGCTGAAAATTTGATAATATGAAAATATTACGATTTGAAATTTGCCAAGAAAAGGTCATTATAGATATTTCATTTGTATTTTTGTTTTTGGCGAACAAATGAAATTTATTGTAATTAAAAATTGACTGATATTTAATAAAAATTAGATTTCTTACAGTTCAAAGTATTAAATTATTAGTTGGGAATTTTTAATTTTTGACTCTGTTTACAGATGCAAATAAGTTCAATTTTAAAAAGTGTTATTATCTGGTGGTTTTTGTGCCGCCAAACTAAATCATTTACCATATCAAGAAATAAAGAATATCATGGAACTGGCGAGGTTGTATCAAATAGAGATGGCATTGCCGAACCTAGTTGTGAAGAACTTAAACAAATGTGGAGATTTTCTAAACGGCAATCCAGAGCAGCTGAAATCACCAATGAAATTCCCACATATAGGGATCCGTTTTCCTATAATGTATGGGATCCATATTATGCTAGATCCCGAAGCATAGGCGGGTAAGAACTTCAATCAAAAACATTTTTTTCCTTTTTTTTTAATACTTATTTTGATTGTTAATTTTGGATATTTGGTTTTAAAATTCACCGATTAAGTAAAAACATGTAATCTTTTAACTTCGGTTTAATGATTTACCAATTACCTTTTACTTTTTATTTAATTTTTATTCAAAATGTCGAAATCGAAGTATTTATTTGTTCTTCGACCGGATTTTCATTTTATTCGTGAGCGCTTTGGAAAATATGTAAACTTAGTTAAAATGGTAACACGGTTTGATTTTATTGAAGCCGAAAGTGGAAAAGAGAAGACAAGGATGTTTCTCCAAAATCCCGGTTTAACATTTAAAAAAATTGTTTTGAAAAAAATGTTAAATTTTTAAATTTTTTTAAAGTTTTACAGTTTTGTTTAAATGTAGAAACATAATCTTTTCCAAAATTAGAAATTTATTTCTTAATATTTCAAATTAGTCTGTTTTTATATCTATTCTTATCCATCTCTCATCTCGCTTTGACGAAAACTTTGTTTCTGATTTTCAAAGTGCTACAGAACTCTTACAAGTTAAAATTAACTTTGTCTGTATTATAGGATGCGTGTATTTAATCGAATAAGAGGACGACCTGTATATGGTCGAGTTGTACACAAAGCTCCAGGTCTGCGTATACAAGATGTAGCAGAAAGAAATCGAGCATTCGAAGAAGTTGCTAAAATGTATGGTACTGTTCATAGAGCCACTGAACCAAGAAGAAGAGTCACTGCGTTTAGATTACCAGGTGGAGGCCATCTATCACCGATAGCAATTACACCTCAAACTGGGAGTTTTCAACATCTGAAGGTAAAAAGTAATTTAATTAAAATTTACAAAGTTTGATTAATTTATGTGACAGGAATTAATTCGAACTGAACGTGCAAGAGAATTACAAGAGCAGAGACTAGCAGAGGAAGCCGCAGCTAGAAATGAAGCCTTAAAAGAATTGGCTAGTAGTCAACGATCCTCAACGTAAGTTCATACTTTTTAAATTAAATTTATTAAAGAAATTCACATGAAAGTAAATCGTAAAAGGTTATTGCTACTTTTAATACTTCATATTCATTCACTTTGGTATTTTTAATATTTTTTTATGAAGGGTCTTATCATAATCTTTTAGTTTTATAACATGAGAAATTTCATGAAAACATTCCTTCATGTCAGACGATCAGCTTGAGCTTTACGAACAAACTAATACGTCTACATGGATGTTATTACAACATACTGAAAGCTCCAGTATTTGTCAATCTTAATCCTGCTACAACCGCAAAACGTTGCAAGTAGGTCAGAACATAAAAAAAATTACCTACATAGTTGGGACAACATTCCGCTTTATAGTGCGGTGGTATTGGTATTTCAGAAGCTGTAATCTCTATTGTGAGGATTTGCAAATATTTATGCTACAATGGGTTGTTTATGGTAATCCAGCACGTAATCTGCATTTTTATTCAGACTAAACGCTAAATTGAAACAGCAGTAGTAAATTACAATCGAAAGGCGAGAGGATTGGAAAATTATAGAATCAGAAAAAAATTTTTTGGGTCTGATTAAAAATTTTCATAATCTTTTATAATCTCTTGACTTATTATACAATATACATCGCTAATAAGATTTTAGAAATTTATAAAGACATAATCCATAATTAATATTGAACGAAAGAAATTGAAGAGGAGATAAATTTCTTAAAAAAAATGGAATAAAGCTTTTTAATTAATTGTCGAGACTTTGCAGTGAATTACTAGATGGAATTTATTAGAAGAAAATAGCTTTATTATACTATAATTGTCCAACGTTAAATTATCGATAGAACTCGAAATAATTTCCAAATGAAATCATTAGTTTTCGAAATTAAAGACTGCTGTCTTTTATCTTTGAAATAAAAGTAAGTAGAAGCTTTTAGTTTAAAAGAACGAGATGATACAACTTTCATTCAAAAGAGGCGAGAAGTCGAAACTCATCAGTTTAGGATTTTCTATAGGCTTTTATATATCTCTAATGATTAAGAACAAACTCTGCAATAAAAGTGAAGTAAAACAAGAGCAAGATTTAACGCAGTTTAAGATTTTTCTTTTACAAAAAATCAAAAGAAAATTTCTCAATCAATTTATTTTTATTTACGCTGTTTGCTTTGTAGAGCATATAAAGCGCCCGCATTAAATTAATTGATTTTGGTACAATATAGAGGATATAAAAGAGTTATTTAATAATACGTAATTGGGTTCATTTTTAGCACATAAATGAGATTAAGTACTTTTTTAATTAGAAATATATATCTATATATTTTTATTTATGTCCCAACAAATCAAAAATTAGATGAATTTGTGTAATATGGATATCTAATTTATCAAGTCAACTAAGTACTTTAAACAATTTAATCAAAATGAATGACAATTTTGAAATTATCATTTATGGCAAAAAAGTGTTATAGTCTCGATACTCTTCAGTCCTTTCCCGAATCTAATAGCTACAAAATTGTCAAGAAGATTTGATGGAAAAAACGTTTCTTTTCTTTAAATTGATTTTTAGAAATAATTGAGAATTAATGCTATGTTTATAGATATTAGCAGTTCTTTTATGGGGGGTTTCAAAAGAAATTCATAAGAAGCGTAGAATTTAAAATTAGAAGATCAATTCCATTAAACTTTTTATTTTTTTATTTTCAGTTATTACCGAGATTTAAGCAACAATTACGATTTATATGACAACAGAGAGGAAGAGGAAGAAATACCAGTACATAAAACAGTACTTGCATTTCCCGATTTACTAGCTCCTGCTGCTAAGTTTAGCCCTATGGAAGCAGCATATATCGATGACTACGGTTATTTCAGAGATAGGCCAAGAAATCATCGATCGTTACTTCATCCTAGTTCCTTTAACGTAAGTAAAAATTCGTTTAATTTGAATTTTCAAGAAAGCAAAAAAAACCATTATGAAACTACGTTTCGATTTGTTACTTTACTTCTTCATTGCTACTTAAACAACCTATTTTAATATTATTTTTTTATTGTAGTTTTAGAGAACCCAGCAGAAGTTAAATAAAACGAAACATTATTGCCAGATTGATTTTTTTGACAACTGAAAAAATCTAAAATCACCGAATATTAAAATATGATGGAACAATTGTGAAAAAATTCTAAGTTTTATGTAAAAATATTCTCAGATTTTATATTTCTAGTAAGCTTAAACTTTTTAGAAAAAAGAAACTTTTTTTTAAAGTTAAGTTCTAATTATAAAGATTTCTTTAATATGCGTACATAATCACAACCTATGAACTTTTCATCATTATTATATATCCACTTGAGCTACCCATCATTTATTTTTAAAATTCTTAGAAACTACGGGTAGATTAACTCAAGCAGGGTGAACAAACGATTATCTGACAATGATTGATTGGCAGACATTTTTAAAAAAGTTTAATAGAGTTGGGTTACCCAATCAATTTCACAGTTTTATATTTAAATAATTTTACGTGGGCAGTCTGATTACTTTTATCGGTTCATTGAGTCAATAAAAGCACTGAAGAAGAAGTAATTTTTTTTTTCAATTTAGAAATATCTTTGCGCACGTATTTAACCAACATGGAATTACGTCTACACATTAAAATCGAGCAGACTGTAACTTATTAAATTAATAATCCCATATCGAGTTGAAACTTTTCTCTGATAGAACTCTCGAACAAAAAAAAAAAAAAAAAAATATAAATGAATATCGATTTGAAGTTTGCAATTGTCCTTTCGTCCTTGTGCATTTGCGACAAGTCTCTGACTAGCAGACATGCGTCATTTAATGTGATAAGTTTAAATATATATTCCAAATATAATATTTGTTCGTCAGTTCTCAATTTTCAATGACATTTTGTGAAATCGATATGCTATTATTTCGAAATGCCAATGAGGACAAAAATAGCATGAACTTCAGGATAATTGCAAATCTTTTTCAATGTGGTAATAAAAATGCATTCATCCGTTTCAGGGTATTTGAAGATATAGATCATTCTAAGATGCATGTATCATAGCTGAATATTAAGCTGACATCAAAGATATTATATGCATATGTGTATATTTCCATAACAGAAACTTCTGTAGTGAATTTTAAGAAAACTGGAAGAATTATCTTTATAAAAAAAACGGATTTCTGGACTCTAAAGAGGAATTCTGAATGCGATAAATCTACAATCTTCTTTTTAAGTTATACGTTCACCCATAAATAATAAATGCACTAACCTAAATCTAAGCATATCATTGCCTGGTATATACTCTTTTGAACTTTATACAAATTTGATCAAATATTAAATAAAAAGGAATAAACTTTTATAAATCCCTACTTTTAAACTACAAATATCAAGAACGGCAGAATTCAACAAATACTGGAAACAATTTTTAAACATTTTGCTTTTAAACATAATTGTCTTGCATCTCAAATTGTACTAATAAAATAAAAATGTGCTAGAGATAATTATTATTTCTTTTTTTTTTTACTTTAATGAGTATTAATTACAATCAAAACACAAAAAATAAACTGCAAAACGAGCTAAGCATGATTTTTTTTTCTTTTCTCTAAACACTTCTTTCTTTCAGCGAAATTGTTGTTTTTGTTTTTGAAGCCTTTTTCTCTTTTAAAAGAATGCTGTACGAAAATTAATTAATCTTGATAAGAAAAAACTAGGGAATTTTGAAAATTTTATTAGAATTTAGAAAAATATTCTAACTTCTGCGATAAAATATTAACAAGAAAGTAACCTCGGATGCTTTTTTTTTGTAAAACTTCAGAGAAAATGAGTTTATAGAAAGAAAAATTTTTTGTATTCTGAATACAGATTTGGAAAGTACATTAAAAACATTAGTTGGGTGGTGCAACGGTAGGGGAAATAGGGAACGCCTTACATGTTTACTCTTCTTTCAAGTTCGTTTTGACAATGGTCTTCAGCATTTTCAACTGGTTGATTATGAAATATTCTAAGAAGATTAAACGAGAAAATTTTCTAATAAAACGATTTAAAGAATGAGTGACCGTGAAAGAAACGAAGAGAAAATTTAAAAAAAACTTGCAGAGTTTAATGAATTAGTTGGATTTATAACAAAATTAATTATTTATTTGTGATTTGTTATTATGCTATAAGAAAAATTGTGTATTGAAACAATTTTCTTCATTTTTTAAGAATGGGGTAGAACAAAGAATGGAAAATCTAGATGGTAAATACAAGTCAGATTGGTACGACTTTCTGGATTTGAATGCCACCAAATAAGAAGATAAGAAATCATGTTCGGAATATTGGTTTAAGTTTTGTCTTTCTTGTGCAGATGGCTCGTTTTCTACGACACAGAGCACAATATTCTTGTATTCAAAATATAGTCTTATCTGTATCATATATATTTTTTATCTACCACTACAATCACAACAAAATATCCTATATAACTCTTTGTTTTAAAAAAGCATTTTACCAACAAAGGGCATCTAAGATTTAAATTGTAGTAAAATAAATAAAATATTAACCTTTAAACTAGTTATTAGGGATTCTAATAAGTATTTATTTCTGTTTCAGAATGAGATGGAAGGTTTAGCACTATAGACAGTATCGATTTTCAAGATGAAAATTTAAATCTTCAATGTTTTTCTTCTAATACAGAATAAAGCAGCTTTTGAGCTTTATGACAATAAGCGTTATGTGTTTAAGGAAACTTCATACATAAAGAAAATACTTAATAGAGTTATTTTAGATAGAAAAGAAGACAGATGTCTATCTACTGTTTACATGCAAATGGACACAAACACGCATGGTGTATGCGTGAATGTGTAACGAACTTTTAGCGTATTTGTATGCATATACACACATTTTCAAAAAAAAAAAAATACCAACTAGACTGATTTAATATTAGAAAAATTCAGTTCCCTTTTTCATTCATTATAAAATTGTGATCAAATATCTATGAAGATGCTGTTACGACAAATAGGTTACTTCTAAGCACACCACAATACAATCTGGATCTAAATATCGAGGAGAAATATCAATATATTTATAAATAAGTTTTAACAAATTTGAAGCGCTTTAAATAATATTAATTTCGAATCTTAATAAATAGGTAATTCTAAAGTCGATATTAAAAAAAAAGAAAAATTAGATTTGGTTATGAGCCCTTGAACTTTTACTAGATTAAGAAAAAAAATATCGTGTCGACAAAAGTATTTTAACTAGCGTAGATTTAGAACGAAGTAAGTGCGAATCAATTTCTGTTGTAAATGTGAATATTCGGATTTTCGTAATCTTGTATCTATTTCCTTATTTATGTATATACATGTAGAAGTTTATATAAGCAAATATATGGAGGAGCTTGTATCGGCGGGTATGTGTATATATGGAATAAGGTGTAAAATCCGGGATCTGAAAGATATCTCATTAACATATCCGAAATAAAAATCAGGAAAAAATCTGGACTGACAAAATTTAAAAATCATTTTCAGGTTAGTTCCCTCAGGTTTTGGCATTGTTGTCGATGATATCATATCAAAGACGTTAATATAAAAATGCAAAACTACACAGAACGAATTTATTGTCAAATGATTCAAGTATAAGTTTGTTAAAAAGGAATCTTTTATCGGAGCATATCTATGGAAATCATGGCCTAATCAGGATAAGTAAAAAGTAAAACATGTCTTCCTTTAGCATATTCAAAAGAAGCAGGCCTGATCATGAATGAATATATATCTAAAAATAATATTCTCAACAAAATATCAAATTTCTTCTTTGTTTCTTGGACTTGCATAAGCATATCAAACTTAAAAGACTTGTTGAAGAAGTTATCAAAATCTTTAAATTCTATTGCTATTTTTTCTATGAAGTAAAAACAAAAACGGAGATGTATGTAGCAAAAAAAAAATGCAAACAAAATTCTGATTTTTAAAGTGCAATTTTTAATGTCTAGAGAATAGAATGATGATGGTACATCGCAAGTGACAATAAAAAAAAATTTTAGTCAATTTTCTAATAGAATTTAAATCGCGGATATGTGTTTGTATTGGAAAACTCGAAGGGCCAACAGTTAGCTAATGCAAATGCAAAAATTTTTGAAACAAAAAAAAATATTTATGCTTATTGAAGAACTTGTAAATAAATTAATGAGATAAATATATAACCAAATAGGCTGGACATATTGTATTTCGATACCATGACAATAAAAAAATATTTATCAACTTAATTTATTCTTATACCTATGGATAAATATCATATCCTTTTATATTGTAATTAAGAAGATTAATATTAAAACACAAAAAAAACAACTAATTATATATTCTGTGATGTAAAATATGACAATATTTATTATATAAGTGTGGGGTCTGGAAAATCATTGTATGGAAGGAAATTTTATATTCATGTAAATAAATATTTGTGTGTACTAAACCTACAAATAAATTCCCAGCAAGCATAATTATAGAAGTAATATTTTGTGTTGTTAAATTTAAAAAAAAAATCTAATTCTCTTTCAGATGTAGATACAAGTGTGTTTAATAATAATGTTTGTAATAAAAGTAATTACTTCTATCTATTTAGTACCTATAATGTTTACTTGTATGAAGAAGGATTTAAAAAAATTGTTTTCAATATAAAAACAAATTCCCACTGAAATTCGGAAACATATAGGTAAGATGTTTTTACTTTCCGCACACTATTGCGTAAGGATAATATTGTAAACGTGATAAAAATCGAGATTTTGATTGATTTTACCACTTTGAGGTTCCCTCAACACGGTTTGAATATTTTGTGTGTGTGTGTTTAGAGCAGCAGTTTAAATATCTTACATTTTTGTTGCAAATTCGATTATTTGGTACTAAAAAGTACTACATGATTTTTTTGAAATTTTTTGGACATCCGGAAACCATGCCGGTAGACCGTTTTTACCGAAATTTAAATAAAAAATATCTTTTTTCTTGTTATATCCAATTTGATCAATAAAATTTAAAAGAATTTATACCATAATCGATGTAAAATTTCCTATAGATTGCAAATTTATGATTATTAAATCAGAGATAAAGAAATTGTAAGATATTTTTGCGCTAATGAAACTACAAAAATGTAAAGTTAAACTGTTTGCCTATAAACCAAATGATCCAGTTAGTTTTAATAAAATATGAACTCAATATTTATTTCTTTTTAAATCAATAAAGTTGGAAGTAAATATTTATTACGAGATCCTCACAAAATCTAGTACAGGTTGATTTGGCATTGATGGATTCTGCACCACCCAAAACATCATTCAAATAACTTAGCACCACCCAACTTTCGCACTTTTACATTCATTAAATTTTAATCCATGTTTCTATAAAATTTTAATTTATGGTTCTTATTAACTAAGAATCTGTTATAATTTTGTTTTAACTGATTAATTCTTCTTTTTTTCAAATATATTTTGAGATAATATATTGGATAGGATATTATAAAATTTAATGGTGATAATTATTTTTAATATTCCATTAATGTTATCAATATTTAACCGATAACACTTTATCGGTTTTATGAACTTTTGAGTACATAAAAGTAAATGGGGAGATAAGAGACAATTATGTAAAATTAAACAACATACAAATCATCATCAATCTCCATATTCATATGTTTTATCTTTCTATTTGACAAAAAAAAAGAATAATTTCCAAAATATTCTGTAAAATAGCAATTATTCACACTTTTTACTTGATAATGTTTTATATGTTGTGATCGTCAAAAAATTGATTCTTAATATGAATTTTGACATTTTATTATTTTCTGAACCCAAGCCATTTATTTCGGCTACCCGGATAATACCCGAGAGTAGTGAAAATTGACTGCCCTAGTTTCAAGTGATCAAACTCAGTATCTATGTATTTGCTTCTTTACGAAATAAGTCTAGAATTTGTGAAATGTTGACATATTAAAATATATCTTCGACAACAGGAATTTTAAAAAGATTAATTATTTTGGAAAATCAAGTAGTAATAATAAAAAAAAAAACCAAAAACATTTCCCTTTTATAAACATTTTATATTTCTCAAACTTACCTTCTGAAAATGGTATGTTGATATCATTCAATGAAGCAGCTCTAGTTTGAATTAAGAATCAACCGGGATTGTTATTTAAAGTAATATTAAAAAATCTGTTATTACTTTACTCTTTTCAATACAATTTCATAATAGTATTTTGTGTAACGAAATTTATAAGGCAAAATTTTAAAGCGCACGCACAAGTTTAGAGAACGATAGCTTCGCGCGAATTTTCTAAAATACAACTATTTCCCAAAAGACGTCATGATTTTTTTACATACTATTTTTTTCTATTTTGACACATTCTAAAATTTATACAAAATCGTCGAGTTTTTTTTCACACGACCACTTAAAAATTGCAATCAAGATGAATTTTGATGAAAAGGAGCTCATTGACAATTGTGTTGATCAAAAGTTATACCAAGACCAAAATACAAAACGAAACAGAATCTCATAAAGTAGCTATTAACATATTTGGTTTTATGTCGATATGAGTTTGTTTTTTTTTTTTTGACTGTAAAGTAGAAAAAATAATTTAAACAAACTTAAAGTTGGTTGTGAGTTATGACTCTAAAATTTTCATCACCATCAGATTTGAAAATTTCTTAAATTCATTGCTAGTAATATATTAACTTATTTAATTAGCAACCATTATTTTAACATGCAATTTAATAAATCTTGAAAGGGTTCTATTTCCTTAACCATTGGAATTATTTGAAAAGTTTATTATGAAGATGAAAAGCACATTCAAATACAATACATACAATATGAAAGGTTTTAAGTTTTTTTTCTCATGTATCATAAAAGTAAATCGAAAACATTTTATCACAATATTGGAAAACGGAAATGTTGGTATGTAGATTTTCACAACTTTTTCGATTTTATCTGAAAGAGTTTTTCTCGATTTTCTAATATTGTGATAAAAAGCTTTTAAATGTTATTTCTTCATACATGATTTTGTTAGCCTTTTTTTATTCAAACATGTATATGATAATATTTGTATAGGTTATTAAGATCATACAAAAACAATTAACAATTGGGACTTGCTTATTGTTTTTGTATAAAATCCTAAGAGCAATAATAGTCTTATTTAAACAGTAATTTTCTACATATTTTGTCCGGACATACATACATACACTTATTCATGGGGTGAACAAAATTCAAAAACCTCATTCGGTTTTTGAAGATGATTGGAACCTGTATTTTTTAATAATTCTACACATTCATTTTTACTTTGAGTTAATTATTATAAAATGATATATTGCATATGTTATATGTTAAAATAAACAGATGTACATTACACCAGTAGAAAATATAATTTTTAAGTATGTAATTCGTTTTTTTCTTTTTAAATAAAGTTGTAAAAAATGCTAATTTGGGATTTCTAAAAGAAACAAGAAAATACACAAAATTAGTTCTAGATTGTCAGGTTCTTTCTTTAATTTTAGGGATATAGGCATCCATGTGTAACAAAATCATAAAAATTTATAATTCCTGAATGCATAAATTGAAACACTTAAATTTATTTTTTTAAATATGTTTATGAAGTACGGAAACATGTCTTGCAAATTAAAAATCATAAAAGAAATATATATCTCAACAGTAGTACCAGTATACATGTAATAAATACATAACAGCAATAAAATAGAATTCACTTTCGATAAGGAAAGTTTTATTACTCTCTCATTGTTTTAAAAATGAGTTCATCATTAGATAATACAATAAACTAGTAAATATAAATAAAATTGTATTACAAAATAAAAATATTTTATAATATTTCGAAAAAGACAACAATTAAATATGTAAAGCGAACATCAAAAGTAACAATTGAAACAGATAAAGACTGTTAATTTAGTCTTATAGAAAATGTATAACTTGGTAAAAAAAGAACACCTACTTGTACACACATATAATTTGTTTATAATAAAATTAAAATAAAGGATATAACAAAATAAAATACACCAGTAAAATTTGATATATGCGAATATTTGAATTTCTGATAAATGCGCAATTTCTATTGTTTATACTTATTACTGTCATCGAACAATTACATTGAATTGCACTGTACGTTTTACAATTTTATCTAATATGTCATTGATTTTTACAACTTAATTAACAAAACTATAGAAAAATGGTTTTATATAATTTAAACATGCAATTACTTATATATGTATATAACATACATATACATACGTATGATGAAATGTATATAAAGGATTCATTTTAAACGAATAATTTTAATTCAATCGTTTTTTTTAAATTTTAACAATGAACATGTATGACTAGTAACAAAATAATACGCGATCCTTCTCTATATTTCATTAGGCTTATTTTACCTACGTTTTCTATAAGACGATAATATATACATATATACATTCATGTACTCACATATACATATGAATGTATGCTTCTATGTATATTTGTTTTCTTTTATGTATTCTTACTTCATCAGCTACACGATAAGGTGCGCTTCAAGTACACTAACGATTTAAGTAAAGTTACACTATTATTACATATTGGTCTCTAATATTCACAGGTACTTAACCCTTACATTTAAGGGATACATTTGTCCTCGAAACATTTTTCGCTTTTTTAAGGAAATTAGAAAAGCTTCACTAACATGCAAAAATATATTATCCTAACACGGCCCTAATCACTTGTAACAGAGAAAAAAATTTGCGGTAGTAGTAAGGTAGTTGTTCAATAAATAGGGTGATAAGATATTAGAATGATAAATTAGTAAATTTCCAATTACGATTAAAAGATGGACAAAATAAAACTGTTTAAGATGTATAATAAATGTTTAAAGCCAATTCATATTAACAATTTGGAAAACATGTCATTGTAAAAATGCTTATTGATTACATAAGATGATTTAGTTGAGAAAAAAATACTAAAATTACTGTTTTAAATTAATAACAATTTATAATTCAAATACTTTTTTACGTGCACTAAAATTATTTGTTTATCAAGAATAGGGAGTTGACAATAGTAGTTTGTTTAATATGGCAGGAAAGTGGTACTTTTTTAGACCGCCTGCCTCGGAGTACAAAGCTCCAATTTCTTGCGTTTTTTTTTGAAGCAAGAAAATTAAATTAGCTCCTCGTGTAAGATAAAAAAATAATTTTATATTTAATATTTCTGTTTATTTTATGGAAGATTTCAGAAAAGATAATATTAATTACCATTAAAAATTATTTATGGCACTGCAATATTTAATTTTGAAGTTAAATGGTCAATTTCGAGAAAAAATAAAAAATTTGATGTATTAATAAAATTGAATGGTTGTCATTGATACTTATAACTTTTTATTAGGTTTTTATATAAGATTTTATTACCAGATAAAAAATAATTTTCTAATTATAAATATTTAAATGTTTTGCATATTTTGAACAACTATCTTAATGTAATATACCTTTGTAAGTACCTATTCTAATTAACAAATTGTGATTAGGACTCATAAGATTTATATGCCACAATATACGTTAACAGAATTTAATACTTCACAAAAATTGTTAAAAGACTATATAAACAGAAATTTTTAATAAGCTAATTGAAATAATCAACATGCAGTAGGAGCCATATACGTAACGACTGATCACCCTTCTGATTTTTTGAAATCTTTCTTTTATTTATTTTGTTTTTTATTTATGCCTCTAGAAACATCAAGAAAACGCAATGAACAAATCGGTCGTTTGAAAAATGTCTAATTTCTTATATTCGGTAGAATCAGGTAATATTAATGAAACATCGGGATATTTTTAGTAAAATTAAATTTTGAAGCTATTCTATATATTCTTTAGGTTAAAGTATCAAATTTGATACCAGGAATTGGTGTTTATAATATTTATATCTTAAGATCTCTATTACAAAATGTCTTTGTGGTGTTCATTTTTATGTAGTTATAAAAACATTTATTTATTATTAACTATCTTTATGCTATTTTATATGCTAATTATTGAAGCAAGTCCTCTTTGGTTAAAATTTCTTAAAATCTAGTTTTGCTTCATTTAGACATGACAAATAATATTTGGTGTTATAAATTTAATGAACAAGCTATGAGCCAGTATCATAGTGCAGTAGAACTAATCTGAAGCTCATAGACCTGTATAACCTGAATGTTGTGCATTTTGAACTAGTTAATCAAACAATTCTTCTTCTTTTTGACTTTCACAAAAGTTGAAAATCTTATCTGTTCTGTTCCAAGCATCAAACCAAGAAAAAATCTTCAACATATACGTTTATTAAAATGAGATGATTAAACGAGATAACAGTATCAACAACAAAACGCGCTCTAAAAATTAATTTGAAGGTTCCAATCATAAATCTTTATAAAGCTACTGAAAACAAACAATCTATAAATAAACACATTCATAAAACATGTTTTAAAATCGAATATAAAATTTGAGGCTATTAGCTGCGATATAAAACACTCATTTTAATTTGTATCAAATCGATCGTTGAGCATAGTTTTATGCGTCAAAACCGTTCTAAAATTATCTCAAGTAAGATCACTCAACACGGAATGTTTTTATATGAAAATATTATCTATTAGAATCAAAATAAAATTAGATAATTACTACATATAATAGCAATATTTGGAATAACCGAACTTCTTTCTTCGGTTATCGATTATTACAATAAGCTAATGTCAAAAGAAGATAAGGATAACTCTTACTAATTTTCAACCGTTTGTAGATAAAGGTCTCTAAAGCTTTCAATGTTACGAAAGATATAACCGGATGTCTTCAAATGTTATTGATGACTTCTAAAATTATTGATAACATAAAAGCAATAGTGTAAGTACTGTTCTAAAATATAGAATTGTAAAGTTCAAATTTAATAAAAGTATCAAATTAAATTTCTTTTGAGTAATCAAAGAAGTGTTGGGTGTCAAGTAAAAAACTTTCTAAGAGATCAAAGAAGAAGGATGAATCTCTCAAAAATTTTTATTTTATTACTTGACAATTAATTTAGAAATGTAGAAAACTAAAAACAACAAAATTCGAGAAAAATGCAAAAAATATAAAACTCTTTTAAAGCAGGTCAAACTGCACCCAAAATTACTCAAGTCATAGTTATGATAAAAATGTCACATAAATTATACTTGACAATGAGAAGAACAAAAAAATTTTGGTATGCAAAGAAAAAAATATTTTAAGTATCTTCAAATCAACAATAACTTGTAGACATTCCAGTTAAATGTTGGCTCGATTAGAATTGCCCAGTATTACTGTTAGTCAATATGTTTAGATAATAGCTATTAAAAATAGAAAAACAAAAATCTCACATTGAATTGTTTCACAGCTTCTTTTTTTATAAAAAACAATTTTTTTTGTAAAAATTCTACTAAACAAACTAATATAAACAAACTAATATAAACAATTAATGTATCTTTTAACTATTTAAAACTAAAATTGTCCTCTAGACTGGCACAAGTGATTTTGTACTTACGTGCATTATAAAAATTATTTTTGCGAAAGTTGAGAAATAAGAAATATTAAAAAAATTATTTAATTTCATATTAGAGAATTCTAATAAGCGTATTTTCAATAACAGAGGCACTATTATCGAACTTGTTCCTTACCTACTTCTTAGGAGAAAGAAATTTAAAATTGTTATTTCAATTTCTTCCTCCGAGTTTTCTTCTTAGTTGCTTTAGGCCAATAAAAACTTTTATTTAATGAAGTCTTTTAATTAATTTTATTAATAAAGTGTAGAATATTTGTATATGAAGTAGTCTATTAACGTATACCTGGCTTTTAACCCAAATTATTACAAATAATTACTTGATCACTAGCCCAAGCTTTATTTAGAGCTTAAAAAGCATTAAAATGTGCCTTTTGTCTCATCAGCTTTTCTTATGTGCGTGTAAGGGTTATTAATAAAATTAGATACCTATGAACAATTCCCCTGCTTAAAAATATATAAATGGGGAAGAGTCATAGATAAAAGAATGCTAAATAACCTACAAAAATGTGCATATAAAAGCATATATATGCTTTTTAAATTGAGTAGCCTGTATATCTAAATTCTACAATATAAATGAAATCACAGTGGTCCCAAGGCAACGGAAGTATAATATAAACTATATTTTAATATTGATATCTCTTAACAGTAACAAGGAAGTTGTTTAGAAAGGCCGTTGGACCACAATACTTTGTAGAGCTTGTAATTCTGAATGTTTAGAGACCAAATTATTCGTACCATACACATATTTATATATATATTTAGGTAAACTGTACCAAAAATAATGGTTGTAACCCGTTTGTAGAGTAATTAAATTTTGAATGTTATCCTATAACAATGAAGAAGAAATTTGGATTGTAAATAATTTATGATTTTGATAGAAGAATAGATGTACATACTGAATACTACAAACGAATGCTCTTATTACTTTTGGAACACTTACTTGAAGTCTATAAAAACGAGTGTAGAATTCGATTTTTTTTTTGTTTTTTAATACGTAGAATTAATGTACTGTTACTTTATCAGCTATATCACAATTTATACTACATATTTTAATTTAACTTAATCGATGTTCGGAAAATTGAAAGAAACGAATGCTTATGGAAATTTGTTGAGTTTTTTAGGAGGCATAAACGTTTGCGTGTCGAACTTTCCATCACATCGTGTTAAGGGTATCATCAGTATATTTCATCATCAGTATACGGAATATGGAAGTAATGGGCTTGCTACCACTTAGCGAGAACCTCCTATCCATGCTCCTACGAGACAGTGTTACTTGATAATGCTGTATACGACTAACCGTAGGTAAAAAAACAGGTGAACGCATGATAGATACACTAACAGGTAGAGGTTCGGATGTAATAATGGTTTTGGTAATCAATGCAATACGGCAAAATGGTAAACTCAACGGGAAGGCAGCTTGATGTGATATGTGGTCTAGAATGACGCTTCCACTAGATAAGTACCATCCATGCCGCCACCCGTTTGATTACTCTGTGCCGCTGAAGCAGCAGGCATATACTTGCCACAGGCTTGTTGGTATCTTCGTGGGCAGCATCTTCCGCAACAGGACTGAAGTAAACCTATGGAAACAGCCGAATGTGCCGGACTCGCTAAAGGAGATGGTGATCCTGGCCGTTTTGGATGACCGTTGTAAGGAACTTCCAACTCAACGAATTCTCGATCCGTCGTCTTCTCTAAACACCTTAGAAGATGATGATGTTGCAATTCGAAGATATCTTCTTCTCGACAATTGTCATCCAATTCAATACCAGATTCTTGAGCAGCCAGCCGTGCTTCCGCCGCTTTCTTCTTGCTTACAAAGGCAGCACCTGAAGAAGCCTTCGCGATTCGTATACGAGCCAACCGAGCTTTCTAAAAAATACCAACATTTATATTGGACCATATCAGATCAAAATAGAAAAGTGTACTTTGGAACAAAAATTTTAGTTATAATTTTATTTGCTGCTAATTTAAATCTACCGAGCAAGGCAGAAGCCAGAAAAATCACAAACAAAATTAAAGTGAATATATATATATATATTACTCATTCTGAAATTCTGAAACCCTAATCAATGGTCATAATAATACAAAATTGTTCTAGGCCAAAGTCTCGGTTATAATAACATAACCTTCATCATTTCTTTTTTAGGCGTTTATAATAAATGACTAAAATAATATTACTTAATAATATCATAAAAATGTTGTATTAATTAAATGCATACATGTTTTAAGGCATAATACAGGTTTCATTAAAATGACAAAAGGATTTGGCTAAGAACAGATTTTATTCTATAGCATAGAAATATCATTCAATCTACGTATCAGATTATAGAGATTTGTAAATGGCATTAAGAAAATAAAAATCAACAAATATAAAGATAAACTCAAAAAAAAACTAATAACGTACGAACTAGCAGAAACGAGATTAAGAATGAATGGAACAATGAAAATTCAAAATGAGGCCAAAATTGGGCCTTATAAGTAAAAAAATATATAAACTAAATTCAGAGCAATTTGAAATTTTTAGAATAATTTCCATTTATTATTATTGATTATGTGTTTCAGTTGGTATTTTAATTATTATCTTTAAATATTTAATGTAGAGAATCAATTGTAGGATGTAGATACAACGTTTAGCAAGTCTTTTTATATTTTATATTTTTTCTGAAATATTTTTAAATGTATTACAATAAATTTCGAAATCTAAAATAATGTATGGGAAGTAAGAAAGTTAGATAAATAGTTAAAATACTTTGGTTAATCTTTGTTTTGCATTCTGATCAATCGCAATTTTATTATTTTGATAGTTTTGCTAAATTTAAAGTGCGATGTCCTTTAATTTTATTAATTTTAGTTTCAAGGTCATTTTGTGAATAATAATATTTATACATTTTTGAAGGTGGATATTACAAAAACAGTGTTAATCAGATAAATCTTATCTCATTTAGTTTATGTTTGAATTTTCCTTGCTCTTCTAAAGTTATTCTTTTAAAAAAGGGAGGTTTGAAAAGTATGCTTCGATCTTGTCAAGTTTGTTTGCAGACTAAAGTAAATATCCCCTCTGAGATGAATAGAAATTTTGAATTTAAAACAGAAGACAGCAAGAATAAAAATATTTTGAAAACCCTTTTACAAACTAAGTAAAAAAGAGAAAAAAAATCGTAAAACAAAACAAAAATCAATTTACAATAAAGAAATTATATTAAATGACCTGCATATGCCTAAAAAGCCTCCACTTAAACTTAAATAAATATGGAATATCAATTCTACTATAGAAGATAAAAAGAAAAATTTAAGTTATTATTTTGGCAATATATCAAAATCATTAAAATTGCGCACCCACATGATATTTTTATCCCAAAAGTTAATCATGATTTTTGGGAGATAATATAGATAAGTTCCTAATAACTAACATTGACATTTATGATAATAGCTGGGCGGAAAGTAAATAATAAATACAAGGTGGGATATTTAAAACGTTCGGTTAAAATTAGACGTGTACAATAAATTCATCAAATAAATAGATCAAATATAAGAGGAAAAAATTTAAAAAAAAGAAACAAAAAAGAACGAGGGACAGCTTAATAGATATAAATCTAAGCACCAAGGCTTGCATGCAAACTACTTAAAGAAGACGAAAAACTTTTTTAGTTTAAATTATTTTTTGCTTGCTACATCTTTTATAAAAATAAATAATTACAACTTAATCTATTTCTATTGACTACACATTCCAGAGAAAGAAAGTGAGAGTAAACCCAGTAGTTGGTACAGTTAGAAGGATAGAATCACACATGTAACTCAGCTCTTAAAGATAGATGCGGAACTCAATTTGAATTTTCACTACTACAAGTTTGTTTTTAGTTTTGTGTAAAAAGTAGTCATTTTTAAAAATAGCTATTTTTTGTATACACACCCTTTGAGCTTTCCTCTTATCAGCCCTTTGATTTTGATGATAGATTCGACTGAAGTTCGACACAATTACAGGTACAGGTAAAGCGATTACCAATACTCCACTGAGTGAACATACCCCTCCGACGATTTTACCCGCTATTGTAGCCGGAACCATATCTCCATATCTAAAGTACACGAAGGGAATTTATTGCATTAGGATAAAAGAATGTTGACACTTACCCTAGTGTGGTCATTGTTACAATGGTGTACCAGAAAGCAGCAGGAATAGAGGTAAAATTTGTTTCTTCGACATTCTTTTCAGCGTAAAACATGACCGTGGCGAATATAATAATGGCCATGGCCAAAGAGAAAACAAGGAAGCCAAGTTCGGAAGCGCATGACTTAAGAGTGTAACCAAGGATCCGAAGTCCCTGTGAGTGTCTAGAAAATTTAAAGATCCTAAACACTCGAAACACTCTCAACGTTACAAAAGCACCCGATACATCATCGTTGTCCTTAATTCCCAAACCAATATAATAAGGCAGTATAGCCACTACATCTATAATACTCATCACGCTTCTCACAAATTTATAACGATTTGGAGCAGCAAACAATCTTAATAAGTACTCTGCTGTAAAAATCATAACACAAGCAGTATCGAGACAAAAGAACACTATTTTGTAACGTTCACCACAAGGTAGAGGACCTGCTCTACCTGGTCTACTTCCACATGGCACAGTCTCTACCACATTGGCCATCACAGATACTGCAATAAAAAATCCTGTCACATAATAAAAGACAAGGGCAGCTGTTGATGTGTGGGGATTTTCAAAGGCTCTCCACATTTTTTGCCTAATATTGGTGAGTTGCTGTAAGTTATGCTCTCCATTCTCGGATAACTTATCATCCATGAGTCTCTCCGCATTTTCACGTTTTCTATCGCGGTAATCTTCGTAACAACAGTCACCAATAACATCCGGTAATATACCGAAGAAAGCTAGTTCTTCATCGTAGCTGGTTAGGCACTCATGTTTTGGATAATGAAGTTTTCCAGTTCGATAATAATTTAGAATATGTCTAAAAATATCCGGATCCCGATCGAAAAAGTATTCTTTACATTCCTCATCATAAAAAAATTCCCTTTCATTTGAACCTAGTAGTGTATCTGGATATTTTTCTAAAGTGTTCCTCCATGTCTCGAATCGACGACCAGAAACATTGATGAGAAGTTTCTCGTCGTCCGTTTTTCGTCGGTCTTTAGGTACTGGTGGCGGCGGTAGCGGATGGGTAGCTATGGGTACCCAGCCGATGGCCGCCGCCCGGGCAAATGGCAGCCAAGCGGCGACCGAGGCCATACTATGTGGTGGAATGATCGCACCTCAACCTTCTTACAACATCACACTCCTATGCACTTGGATGCACTCCACGACCACCCGCACAGACTGTTCCCGCTCTGCCACTTGAGCATAATCAACATCAGTTCACGCGCTGTTTCGATTTATAGGTCTTTGGTGTGTTTTACGAGCGCACTCTCAACATGGGACATTATGCCTTACCCCGCCGTCACTGCGGAAGATATGCGTAAAAAGGGTTGGGGAGCAAAAGCTTCTACTGCAGCGCCTCCATGTGCGGACCTGGCTGCGCAATCTACAGAAGCCGTGCAGGATTGTGCATGTCGCATGTAAAAATAGATTGATGCAGGAACAGCGTTGTCATACACATATTTTCCTCACTTTTCCAATTTTCCAAACGCACTATTTACTACCCGACACATCCACCTTTTCCCATTTACCACCACCCGCCGCCTTTCCTCCGTTCCGCACTAACATATGCTCGCGCTTTTATATTTACAACTTCCCGTTAATAAATATTTCCAAATGTTTTCCTTGACAAATAAAATTATGATTTCGATTAAATGGACATGGGGAATTGTTTCGACTTGTCCTAATTAGAAAACGAGGAGATACGAACCGTCGCGACGCTTGTACAAAGTGGATATGCGCATCTGTAGACAACATTGATCCGATGTCTCATTCTTATAATATGCTTTTAAATTTAATTTTTATATATATATATACATATGTATCTAACTTCTCATCTCACACATACGGCCACTATTTACTACAGTCGACTCAATAAGCTATTTTTAACGGGCGCGTACATACATCTACAATCTTTATTTCCTACGAAAATTTTCAAATTTTTCTTTTCTACTTACCTATTCTCTACGGATATGTTGCATCACGGATGTACCTATTACATCACATCATATCAGAAAATAGGTCAATTTGCATCCACTTAACAAATTAAAGAGTCATGCAATATCACGATTTTTTCCACTTCACCGAGTTTACATTCGAGCCTTCTGCCATCCCAACGCGAGACATTTTTTTCTATTTAAATAAAAATATTACATCTTGGGAATAAGTCCAAGGAATATTTTTTGGGCGCTTGTGTAAACTACCGCCAAAATAAACATTTCAGGGATTATTAAAATATTCCTGAATTATATATTTTAATGTTACTTAAATATTTATTCAATTGAAACTTATCTTTTTACCATAAAAAATTTATTAAGAAATATATTTATGTATACCTTGCTCATAGAATTCATGTGGCTGCTGTTTAAAGAACTCTTTTAGAGTGTATCCGATTAAAACTGCTTGTATTCGGCATGCAAAAATTAAATGACATGCTGATCAAACTTGGAGGGATTGTTGATAAAAAATGATATTTCCGCAAGAAACTGATCAGTGCCAAAGTTACGAATATGTATTTCTGATGTGGAAAAAACACGATTTATTTCAATTGACCAACTCGCGTACTTATTATACAGCAAAAAAATATTATTTTAAAATGATCATGCAATCATTAGAAGTGATTCGTCAATGTCCCTTCTTGAATCGTAAAGAAATTTAACTAATAGTTAAGATTTTATTAGATATCCTATTAAAATAATAAGTTTTGCTATTACACATTTATAAATTTTCCTATAAGAATTTCCTTCGATTCGCTAATTTTACTTCTACTGTAACCATGCCCTTGATCGGTAACTATGACGACCTCTCTCCCTGAAAAATAAAACAAAATTCTCTTTTTAGTTTCATGTTTGCTTTTCCCAGAAAAATATGAAATAGACTCTGAAACTATTAGTTCAAAACATTATCCTCGTTCGATTTGGGGCCGGCGGCGGCGGTTTTAATCAATCACTAACATTATTTATGTTGTCCGCTAGAATAATTATCCCTATTGAGAACACCGATTTTACCATATTTGCGTCATCCAACTTTCAAATGAAGATTAGAGCATATTATTGATTTTAAGGCACGGTTTTAAATTTCTTTTAATATGCCACAATATTCTAATATTCTAAATTGAGATTTGAGCCTTCTCGCACATATCTAAATCAACAATAAAATTTTAAATTTCTTTTTCCAAATAAAAAGAAAAATAGAGGAACAATTCAGATCACGATGAGTATCATAGAAAATAATGAAAATTAGTTGAATCAGAAACTATAAATTAGAAAAAACGTAATGATAAAAATCTTAATAAACCTACAGAAATGAAATAGTAAGAACGTAAAGAAGTTTTTTACAAGGTCAGTTCAGCTTTCAATTTAGTTTTTGTTCCTTTTTCTTTGATTGTAATACATTTTCAATTTAAGTTGACAGTTTCATTGCAATACATTAAATATAATATTAAATAAAATATGAAAGAGGAAAGTCTATACAGTAAAATTTGCAATAAACTTGGTCCCGTCAGCTTTCCGTCTCCTTTTCAATTAAACTAACAATTTCGCATTTCTGCATTATATAAAGAAAGCTGACAGTTCAATTGAAACTGAAACGTAGTGGGAATTGAAGTAATCTTGAAAACTTAACTTATAAAGAAAGGGTTATTAAATATTTAATTTATTTCAAGATCTCCTTAAAATAAAGTCGATGAAAATATTGCAGTTTTCATCAGTTCATTATCAAACAAGACATTTTCATTATTTCTTTTATAAACATGAAAACATTTCTTGTTCAGAAAGTCATTTTGTTCGGTAATGACATTAATTTCATGGTATATTTACTTTGTTTTTTCTTACATTTTTTGACAATTTCGGTACGAATGTCGTCATCATCTGACGTATGGATACCTCCGATGACTGGATAAGGGGTAGAACAAGGAAGTTCGTTTGATTTACATTTTGAAATCATGCAATACCATAAAGTAGATGAAAGTCAATGAAAGGTTTTCGCATGCTAATCATTCATTCATTTATTTTTGTATATGACTTAATTGCACAATAATAATAGCAATATAAAAATAGTTTTCTGAACAAAAAAAAAATCTAGAAAATTATTATTATTACTCTCCCAATAAAAGAAATGAGATAAAATAGTGCCAAAAATATTCCCTTATTTTTAATGTTAATGTGTGACAAAGAGATGAAATATTAATTTGTATTTTTTGCTTAATATCAGAATGTCACGAACACAATCGTTCATAAAATGTTTTAAAAATATAAAAAGTGATGTAATATCACTCTCTAAATTACCTCAATCAAAAACGCATTAAAATAATTTATAACGTATTTTTTAACATTAGTGGCTGTATTATTACATATTTCTATTTTGCGACGCAAAATGTACTCACTGAAATTGGAGAGCAAGATAATTAATTAAGCAAGTATTGTATATTGCAGATTATTGTTCAAACATACAAATCTGGAATTCTGGGTTAACCAAACAAACATTGTTTATTTACCTGACCAATAAATGATATCCAGTTTACAGAAATAAATTATGAATTATAAAATTTATAATTTTTTAAATTTCTGCTTTCACGTTTCGAGTAATAACAGTTATGAAAATGATAACTTTTCATTAATGCACACAAAACTCATTCGGGTCGTCCTAATGACTGGGATATTAAAAGTTTCATTTCATTCCAGATTTTATTAATTTTGTTTCAAATAATAGAAACATCTGCAATACTGGATTGTATACAATTTGGGTCATTTTTTTTAAATTGTATTGATTTTACCTACGATGCGTAAAGAACTAAAACTAAAAATCTGTATGTATCTGCCAAGATTAATCTCCTAATCTATTAATACAGTAAATTTCTAAATAAAAAGTGCATAATCTTCAAACATAGCGATTACATTCTTAGTTCTAAATTAGGTTTTTTTCTTTTCTTAAACTTAAGCGAGCAAGTTGAGAATGAAAATTAAATTAACTAAATATTATTAATGAATAATAAAATGATACCAGAGAAGGCAGAATATGATAATAACGACAGTTGAAAGAGAAAATAGCATTGAAATTGAAAATTAAAAAGTAAAGCTCTTTATATTTTTAAAAACAAGTAATTGATAAGCTTAGTAAGCATATTCCCTAATTCATTTTCCAAACGATTAGTTTTTTTATTTTCCTGATAACTCTCTTGGAAGAACGAAGTTTTTTAAAATTTTCCACCACTAAATCCACGTTTTCTGCAAGTTTATTCATACTAATTTCATTTTCAATTTACGATTTGTTTTCCTTATCTCCAGCATATTCTAAAAGTTACAGAAAGAACGTTCATCCTTAGGTACATAAAGAACTATTTATTATTTAAGGTATCTAAACTAATGCCTGAAAAAGCATAAACCCTTTGAAAATGCAGGAAATGATAAAAAAGAAAAAAAAAATATTAATATGTAATACAAAATTATTGCGCATGGTTATCATCCTAAATGTCAAAGTACTATAATCTAGAATATTGCAAGTATTCTTTCAATATTGATTTTTGTGTAGGTGCCTTTATTATGAAATATATTAAAACTGCACATTAAAATTTCAAATTGTTTCCACGTGGAATATATTAAATATAGGAGGCAATTTTAAAGATAAAATAAAATAGGTAATAATAAATAAATAAAACGAAATTTTCTCCAAACTATCATGAAATTAACAATAACAAAAATCGGCAGCGGTAGAGAACGATAAAATAAATTCTTAAATGCAATAAAGAAGAATTGAAATAATAGATTAGTGAAAATTAAATAAAATTACATAAATACTGCAACTATTTCTAAATTCTGTTATTAAAAGAGATTCCAAGATAATAAAAATAACATTCAATTCCGTATTTTTAAAATATATTTAATTTTTATTGGTGTATTTCTATAAAATACATGAATAAACATTAAGAGTACGGTTAATCTAAAAAAATTCTTTTGCATCTAATTTGAATGAATTTTCAAATACGGCGCAATTCTGATAATCTGAAATATATAATTTTCAATAACGTAAAACTCTCGTGCTTCGATAACCGTGAAATTGAAAAATTTCAGCATAAATCTCGATTAATAAAAAAAAGTGGAAAGCGCTGTAAAATAAATGAATTCTAAATGGAAAATCATTTTTATTCGTTAGTTTACCAAAGAACAAATGTAATATTTAATACAATGTATCCTAATGCGATAATAATGTGTGGGGCAGGGTTTGACAACATAATTTTTATGTTCAAATAAAATGTAAAATATACTGGAAGTTTCCGGTTAATGCAAGAAAACATGTTTTCATGCTTTAATGTAACTAATTTTAGATACTTTAATTTACTTTGAAGATCAAAGAATTTTGTTATTGTATTAGAGAGGAGGTTCCGAGCACAAAATAAATCTTTCAATATGTACCAGGTACATATTTTTAATACCATTTTTCGTTGTCAATTTTAAGACGCACATCATTTTTAAATAAACCAGGAAAATTGACTTTTAGTAATAAATATTTACCATAAAGAATACGTAGACAAACAAAATATTTAACACAGGAATATTTTCGAAGTTTTAAAATGAGAATATCCGCACAATAATTAGCATTCCTATAAATTAATGCCCTCAATTGAGATGAGCAGCGCTTAATTTTTCCATCACAATTTCCTCATTCTCATTTACTGATATTTAAAATGCAAAATTCTAGATTACTTATTTTTTTAATTTTAAACGTTCTGTTTCTCATCATCGAAAAACTCGAAACTGCTTTTAATTTTCCTTGACTTGTATTAGAATGAGTTAGAAGTTATTATATATATATCTATAGAAATTTATCATCTCATTTTGATTGTATATTACTTTTTATGCGAAGTTATAAACTTTACGAGATTACTGACAGATCTTTTAAATTTCATTTTGTGTAGGTAAACACATATTTTATCACTGCATTTAATGCACATATTTTAAATAATTAACATATGCTAAATGATATTTAATAGTTATTTGATTTATGATCAATTTAAATGTATATTATTACAATTTATAAGTGCTTATGAGACTTGTCATATATATCAAAGGAACAACCACGAATTTTAATTGAACCAAAAATGAAAATTCTTGATGAAATCAAAGCTATTCCTATAGCTACACATCGACGTGAAATGTCGAACTTGGAACATTGTTTTGAGGAATACCCAGACAATAACAAGAATTAGTTATTGCATTTCGTATTTCACTAATTAATCTGCCATTCCAATAAAAATAATGTGGTAGCATAAGCTCCTTAACAGGAACAACAAGTGACTCCAAAAGATATGTTTACCAGTAGCATTTGTTTAGTTCATTTAAATATGATACAATACAATTGGTCTTCTAAATTAAGAAAAATTCTTTAAATAATAGAAGAAAATAATCATGCTACTTTCCAAAACTCTTTTGAACTATTGAATTCTTACCTTTTGATAGATATCCGTAGAAGTAAAATCTCTAAAAGTTTTTAAAGTAACTTTTTCTGCCAACTTAAATCTTTTATTTAATTTCTTTCTTGTGACGCTAAAAAACATTATCAAATACGTTTCTTCGATAAAATTTAGTTGATTGTAGTAAAATACCCCAAATTTGGTTTTTACTTAAGGGTAGGGTTACAATATAACAGCAAATATTTTACTTGAAAGTTTATGAAAATGAGATTAATCTTATTTCATACATAAAAAATAAATTTACTTCTATTATTTTTATAAATTTTAATACAAAGTTTTCTCTTCTGCTGTAACCACAACCTAAGAAGCTTCATCTCAAAAAAGTAAACGTGCAAAATGACTAAAATTACATAAACATCATTGTAATTCAATGTGAAGCTTTTCTGGAGAACATTTACCTTCATGGTTTGTGAAAGAAATTCTTACATATAAATAGCTCTAAATTTAGGATATTCATCAATTTTGATTTAAAGAGAACCAAAGTGGTATAAGTCATACAACATTTTTGGAAAATTGGAGCTTATATCACTATTCTATTTGTAATAAACTAAATCTTCTAGCATTTCCATAGTGTCCACATAACAAACCGGAGTTCATCATTACAAATCTAACAAAGTATAAAAAAAATGAAAACCAAAGCGGTATAACTCAAAAAATTTTAGATTTTGAGTTGTACCACTTTGGCTTTCAATGGTTCATTTGAAACGTATAAAAGTAAGTATTACCAATATACAAATTTGTTTAATTTTTAAGAATCAAAGTTCTACCCGAAAGAAAGAAATATTTTAAATTATTAAATATTTATTTAACAAAATATAAGCAAAAGTACTAAGGGTACAGGAACAGATCTATAACTTTAAAAATTAAATACACGCTTAGATATTTTAAATATTTCTTTAATCAATGCTATTTTCTACAGAATGTGTAGCTTCGCGACAACCACGATTACACTTTGATGGGATATGATATTGCCATTTTACACGTTTCTATTGCACTAAAAATTATACTGGATCGTGACCAATCTGAATGGAATGTGAAGAAACTTATTTATATAATACATAAGGTTTTTTTACTACCCACACAATGACATCTCTGTCATCATCATACTTTCATTATCATGTTCTACAAATACAACCCCAAAATGTAAAAAAAATCTAGCTCCATTATTCCCACGCTTTAAATGCATGATCCCGTATTTTTTCTTTTTCTGTACAAGAAAAATGATGATCAAAATTATAATAATAAGGTGCAACATCGTGCAAAACATTATAGTACACACAATAGCGGGTGCTGGAACAATCTAATCGGTGGAAATCGAAAATATTCACGAAATTCACAGCAACCCGCATGTGGGTGCATCCACACTTAATTATAATCCCAAATTCAGGAGATTTCTGAATTCAGAATGGTAATCTAATGTAAACGCGCCTTAAATTTCAATAAGTCAATGAGAGCTTGAAACCTCAAAGACCATGAGTATTACCCGGTTTCCTTTTGGTAGCTTTTCCAACAATAGTACCCAATAACTGCGTCCTCTAAACTAAATACGATATAAAATGACTAGAAATGAACTATTACATAAGGACAATGTGCTTACTAGACTTAAACAATTTCTACATGGTATTAAGGCATTTTGTGAACCCCCTCCCCCCACTTTCAATGTTGCCACCAGGTTTATCTTGTCTATAAATTATTACATAGATACTGCTTTAAACATAATAATTTGCGATTGTATACATAGAAGCTGTCTCTCATATCAAACAAAGCTTAAGAATAATTTTGCCCGAAATTTAAAGAATTAAATAAAAATCAGTTGACCAATTCAGTAGCAAAATGTTATCTTCCTGATATTTTTTTGTATTATGTTTTCTTTTATGCAATTATAAACTATGTTTTCTATATGTACAAATGTTATCTTAACAAACCAGTCATTGCACTGGTTATATGTTTACTGATTACAAAAAACATTTAGATAAAAATAATAACAACATTTGGTCATTTGCAATGGATCTATATACTAAAATTGCCCCGTTCGGATTTAGCTCTTTACTTAAAAACAAGCATATAACCTGTAAGAAAGTTTTCTTGAATTCAAGTTAACCCACTAAGTCCGAACGTGCACGAACTCAAATGAAGAAAATGCACATGTGAAAGTAAAAAAAAAAAGAAATCCAACAACACAAAAATAGCTTATCTAATGATATTAATTTCTTTCTGAAACGGGTTTTTTCAGGTTTTTTTCCTCATTTACATTATCGTACAAGAAAATTATATTATTTGGGTACATAAAAATAGGTGCTTCTTCATTTTGTAAAAAACTGGTCGTAACAGAAAAAATAAAATAAAAAAACTCTTGTACACAAAGCTGTTTTAATTTAAATTTTTTGTACAATAGCAATATATATATATGCACGTAAATATATATATACATCGTTATGTATATATATATCATCTATATCAAAATATACTTATTTTGACAGCTTCTATTTTATTCCGCGCGTTTGTGTACAAAGTTTATCTCGTCATATTGTGATCAACAAATATAAATAATCATTTTAAAAATTAAATTAGCGTATGTGCCTGACAAGATTTTTTTATCACATTGTGTTCTCTTAATTACTTCCAGAATTATTGACACAATCGCTAATTATATAAATTACAATAAATAAATAAATAAATAAATAGCAAACAATTATATACATACAATATAAAAAATATACAACCCCATCCTATTTTTTAGGAATGTCTTTTCTTTTTGGAATGCATTTAAATGTAATATATACTGAAAAGTTTTGTAAAATTACAATGCAGATCATTTTGAAAATGATGAACTTTTTTTTAAATGCAACATTAATATGACTAGAAAACTTTTAAAATTGTACTCTCATTGAAATAATCCTAGCTGCCTCAGAGGTATCAACATTTTTTCATCACTATATTTTTCAAAGAAATATCTAATAAACTAAAAATCTTTCAAGATTTATAGAAAACTAGTAAACTATATCACTTTATAATTATTTTACGGCACACGACCATTTAGAAAAATGTCAAAACAATTTTTTTTCCTTATATTAGAAAATTTATTGCACCTTTAAATTTATTAAAAATAATATTTAAGTTAAGTAAAGCTCAATCTTTAAATTACATACCTGCAATGATTCTAGTTATATATTTCGTTTACAATTAATAAAGCAATTTCTAAATACTAAAATTATTACAAAAAGCCAAAAGAAAAAATCTAGAAAATTATAAAGGTAAAAAAATTTTAGTACAGATGAAACTAGTTTCCCTATTTTTCCTTTGGACGAAATTGTTCTAGATTAATTTTTAAATGTAATGGTGAAAACAGTGTGTTAGTGTGTTGGCACAACTTATCTTCTCCAGTAAATTTGTTGAAAATTAATTGTGTTAATAACTTGTAATATACAAATTAATTGTTTGTAGCCGGTTTTGTAGCTCAATACACCTTTCAGAAATATCCTTCATAATAGTATTCCTGATATGAACTCCTTAGTTTAATTAATTTATCATAACAAATAATGTTATTTCAAACGGTTTTAATACTTGCAGGTATGTATGTATGTAAAGCAGCTTACTAAACTTAATTTATTAAAGATAAGGAGGTTAAAGTTGCATTTTGAACCCCATTAATCTTCTAAAGTACGACTTTTGCACAAGGTTTTAAATTTGGTGCTTCAAATTGTGCTTCAAATAGATAAGGCTTTAAAGCTGCATGATTGCCAATTTAAGATCTTACAGAGCGATTTTTATGGATGTTACTCAATATCTTCATCCATGAACAATCTCTTCAAAGGTCTTTTAAAATTTTATCTACATATCTTATTGTATCATGAGTAATAGATCAAATCCCTTATTTCAATTTTCAATTTCCAAAGAAATCTAGAAAACATAGTCTTTAAATATAAAAAGCTTTTTCTTGACGGAAAAAATCAAATTTTTGCACACCAAAAAATCGAAAATATTTGAAGATGAAATAAATTTGAATTCAAAACTTTTGTCTAACTCTGATACGGCTTAAAACATGAATTTTTAACGCTACTAAAACGTATTAAAGTTTCGCACCGATCTATGAAAATGATTACGAAGAAATTAGATTGGGTGAATTATTATTTTGGAATAATTTTAGAAAATAATCTGAATTAGGAATCAGAACTTTGTTAATAACTTAGACTTCTAAAAAGCATTATAAACCTAAAATTGGTATCTATCAGATTCAAACATGTTCTAAATTATTTTTTATTGTAAGAATAATATATAAATAAAACAATTCAAAATACTTCATAAATCTTTTCGAATGAAATTTTGAAACTTATTATTTCTAATTATTAAAAAGATATGAAATAACCCTAAAATAGCTTAAAATTTTTTTTTTAAACAGCTCTAGCTTTGGTCCTATTAACCTTTTTAAATTATTTTTAAATGTGTTTTAAAAATTACGGCTGTTAAAATAAAGATTTAAGACAAGTAACGGTTCTGATATTTATCAGATTATTTTCATATGAAAAGCAAAATATTAAAGCAAGATGAATGAAGTAGATATAATTATTTGCAATGTAAATGTATAAATTGAAACAAATGTTAAGCAACATTTATGTAACAGGTAAAATCACAGTTTTTTCTTTCCTTCTTACATTCCAAACTTTTACTTTGTATCTCTCTTCTAATCTTTTGTAATAATATTGCAATTAATCTACATTTAAATAGTAGACTTTGAGAGATTTTGCCTATTCTGTTCAAAAACGAAGAATTTTTTGTATCAAATATTGGTCTATTATTTTTATTACTATTTTATTGCTATATACGTAATTCTTGTTTTATACGTCAATAACATGCCAAAATCGTTTACCAAAAAGATCTGAATGTATTTTCTCTTGATACAATTTTAGACTTTTGAAAAGGATTGTAGAAATAATTTAGAATATTAAACTCGACTTGCAAGATCTAAAATAAAAACCTAATGCATTTATCACCCTAGATATAAAAAGATTTTTTACCAAATGTTTTTACATTTTCCTAAATGTAGTCGTGATTCAATACAATTACTTTTAAAAAAGAATGTGTATCAATTGGTATCCCCATCTTTGGTTTATCAATTGAAAAATCGGTTTTCTTCATGATATTGTTTTGGGCCAAACGCAGGATGTGTTCAAGTAGGTGGATACTACACTATTAATGGTATCTAGGATCGCTGGCACTAATACTTAGTGTTCACAGCATTAACAAATGACGATCACGTAATGCATGTCACAACACATCATCATGATCATCCACATCATTGTCTAAATCAATGTCCTGGTCTGGATCGTCTTGTTCCATTCCGGGAGACATTTGCTGGTGCATAAGATTACCCGCCGATTTTGGATCCTCGTCTTTCCACTTATCCATTGATCTTCTTCGAGCATTCATGAAGAAATTTCCTACTGTCGTGGGTTCTAACCCCAATTGTCTTGCAATAGTTACTTGCATTTCTTTTGACGGCCTTTTTGTTTCCTAAAATAAATAATTTTGCAATATTTTATCTTATTTTCTTTTTACTTTTCATACCTTAAAAATAGCTTGAAGAGTACGGCGTTGAAGATCTGTAAAAACTAATCTCGGTTTCTTCGGCGTAGGTAACTGCTCTTGCTGGTTCGTATTGTCTTCTTTCCTCTTGCAGCCTAAAACCGAATCTGATTGTAAAAATCAGATTTAAATTTTATATTATATTTTGTATAAAATAATTTAATATATTAAATAAAAATAAAAATAACAAAACTACGAAGGAAAAAATGGGAAATGGAAATATCTTCCAGAATTTACATAATAAAAAATTATTTTAATTGTAGCAAACTATCTTCGAATTCTCTTCTATTATAATGATCTTAGAACATTTTTCTTATGTACATTTAGTTTCTTTGGTACCTTTCTATTTTTGAATGCTTTCCATTTAAAAATTCAAGATTCTTTAATAGTTTTTTTATAATATTTCTTTTCGACCAATTCATTTTAATTAAATATTTAATATTAACTTTTTTTTAAAGATTTACCAACTTTTTGTAGGATTAAACAACTTTGGTAAATTTAATAGTTTATAAATATTGTAAGTTATAAAACTTAATTTGAGGTTATAAATATGTTCAACAACTTTTTAATATGTTTGTTTGATTTGTAATAACTTCAGCGAATAGGCCAAAACGCAGCATTCCTCACTTGAACACCTTTTAATCTCATTATACTGACAACTTCTATAGTATTCTGATTAGGTTTGGTTAAACTTGATTGTAAAAGAGCCATAAAATTTCTTACCAAAAATGGTAATAGTATAAAAAATTATACATGAACTTAATGATTGGTGAATATATGTTCCATCACATTATCAAGTACAACTTCGACAAAAAGACAAAGAAATAAATAAATTTCGCGTATATAAAGCTTAAAATCCATCTATATTGGTTAAATAACTAAAAAAAATTACCTCGTTTGTTCAGCATTGCGTGTCGTTCAAGTTACATGAAATTCTTTGTAAAAAGAGCACTTTTTAAAATTAGATAATAAATGATTATGAAATCAATCCTTATTTTTAAGATTTTTTCTATATTCGTTTTTATATTCTATAAACAACTTTACCCACATACACATATGGTGTCCTACGAACGTATTACGTTTTCCCCTTCAATCTCTCTTTATATTGTGCAAAGAAAATATATCCCTGTTACAATATAATTAATCTGTTTACAAATTTCATTATCGTTTCAATATGAAATTTCATGTCTAATCTTTGAATCATGTTAAAGCATTTATTTGATGAGATTATGAATCTGAAAAAACATAGGAAATAAAGCACGCATTGTGATTTAACATAATTTACTCTTCGATAAAATGTAAAACTGAAATTTGGTGGAAAACATGTTTGTAACGTGCCAAACACCTGAATTTCACATTTCAGTTTACTTTTGCATTAATTCTATAAAGTACGTCTTTATTTCTGTATATTTTTTTATTTAGTTACCTTTTCCTGTTAGGAATATGCATGAATACATATTATTTTATAAAATATCTCTAGTGGCAAAGTTTTTTTTTATCCTGTTTCATTGTATTACTACATTTACAAAGAGAATTAAGGGACACGCGCAAAACGTTCAGGCTACCCTCCTGATAAAAGCGCCTCCTGTGTTGCGACGCTTTACTACCCCTACTATATAATATTCCATTAAGAGTACTTGCAAGTTTTCCATTAGCTGGAAACATATCATATCTTAGTCACAATACGAAAATAATGGTAAAATGTACAATTTATGTTCTTTTGATAGTTCATCCACCAATTCACTTCCTTCTATCATAAATGACGAAAATAAAACCTGAGTATAAGTAGTGGGTTTTAGACAAACAAAGAAAATCTCACAAAATGATATTTTGTTCTTATAATTACAATAATATAATGAGTTTTAAATTAAAAATCAATATTCAAAAATTTTTAATGGATGTGTAGCGTTGCAATTTTTTCAAACTTAATTATGAATACATCAATTTCATAGCTATATACACACAAAGTTCAACTTTTGACTATTAAAATTATTTATAGAGCGATTTTGTCAGTTATTGTGAGGAAATTTTCTTCTATTTTAACAAACAAGTTTAATTAAATAAGAAAGAGAACTTTATCAAATAATTTTCCCACAAATTAAAAAAAAATTATACGAAAATTAACAATCGAGAAATGTTGCATGATAAAATTGTTTTAAAAAGAAAGAAGTACTTGTGCTACAAATGTTAGCATTAAAAAGTTCAACCAATTATTTCTATTTCACATGTTAATATTTAAAAGAATCAATACAATTAATTGGGAATGTATTGCATAAACGATCTCATAAAAGTTAGACTGTAGGATTACGAAGATTTATGTCAGATAAAAGAAAAGATAATCAGATGGCTTTACAACGAATTAAAAAAAAATAACGTAATTTAAAAAAGATATACATAATTAATTTCGTACAAAGATCACAGTTTTCTATTATACCGTCATTTTCCAGCTTTTAGAGAAGAATGTGTATTAATTTGACAAACATTTTTAACAGTCTTGCTAAAGTACGAAAAGAAGTAATCTAGGTATATAAAAGTTTTAAAGTTATTGTACAGAAAGAAATAAATGAATTTATATTTTTAGTAATAAGGTTAATAATTTTGAAATATTTAAAGAATATCAATATCGCCATTTTAATTAATAGTTAAACAGGAATAGCAAATTTAAAAATGAAACAAATCAAAATTTGTATTTAGTTTCATATAAAATTAAGAAAATATATAAAATATAATAAATAAATTCAAATAAATTATTTGCATAAGATACCGAAAAAATCAATAAAAACTAATATATTTAAAATAACTCGAAAGGAAATAAGAATACAACCGCTTCCTCAATAATATTAAAAATTACTTATTCTTCTTTGATTCGTCTTTCATTTTCTATTTGCACAAATTTCCATTTTTTGCAATTCTAAGGCATTTCAAAATTACTTTTATATATGGCCTATATATAATGTGGCGCTTTAATCCTTAACAACAGGGACTAAATTTCGTTGAAATTGTAGGAAAGAATTGTTTCAAAATAAATTACACAATTTTAAAAACTTAGATATTTTAATTAAAGAAATACAGAAGTTGTCCTTTGTAAAGAAAAATATTTTGTTGTTTGGTAAACAGACTATGGAACAAAAGAAGAAAATTGAGAAATACAATGTACTTGATATAAAACATCTTAACTTATGGTTGTAAAAAATGAGAATTTTAAGATTAGGCCAGAAATGAAGAAATGTCGAGAATAAAAAACGACAAGAAATTGTTAAAGGTCGATGAAGGCAAGAGAAGGAAAGCATTGAACATACATTGAGTAAAGAGCACTGTAAGGAATTATTAATGGACATACAATGAAGATGAAGCAAATTAATTTTATTGAATGTAAAATTAAAGAGAAGATTATTTTCGACTTAAAGAAAGAAGAACAATGCTAAAAGTTTAAGAGAATACAATAGAAAACTCTCCATTTCTCTATTTTTCTTGAGTGTTAAAATATTGCAGTGACATGAAATAAAATTAAAAAACATTTATTAGCCTCTCTTAACGGACAAACTTTTTAACTGCCTCTAAGATTTCCTAGAAATTCTTAATAGTCATCCAATACTTTATAGACTATTTTGCAATTTATAATCATTAATATTAAAGCTAGAACTTAAATAAAGTTTAATGGTCAAGGTCTTGCTATATGATCAATGAAAAACCTCATTACATCCCAACGCTGCTTTAAAACAATTTTTATTCAAATTTATTTAAGCTCCTGAAAATCTTCTAATATCTAAAATTGTTTTTAGGTTAAAAAGATTTATAAAATTGAAATTTGTAATATCTTTTTCCGCTGATGGTTTATTTATGAATTTCATTAATGCATAAAAATCATAAGCTATTTAGGTTTATTAACGATCAATTTTTATGAATGGAAGATTTTTATAACCAATCAAATTTGTTTTTATAAGGAACTAACCAGTCAAAAAGGATCCGATTATTAATCGCGTTCTTTAACAATCTATTTGGTTAAATAATTATTAAAATATATTAATTTCAAAGAAATCAAAATTTTATAAAAAATTAATTAGATTTTTAATTTATACGAGATTCAAGGAGGAGAAATACTTTTCTTTTATAAGTTACTTAACAAAAGTTTTCCAAATTTGTTTACGA